>QFDD01002026.1:0-26956 GCA_006871305.1 Vachellia collinsii | reverse complement strand
CTGTTTCTGCTCCACGGCCCTTGAAAATTCAGCACCATATGACAAATGCGTGAGAGCGACCTGTGTGAATATCAGAAATTAATATGTGGATTGCATTCTTCAACTAACATCAACCTAAACCGAATTTGGATCAAAATTAAATAACCATACATACAACATCAAGAACTATGTTGAAGCCCTTAGCTCACCATTGGGCCTTGACCCCGTTTAGATTAAAGAATTGATGGAAATTGAAAAAAATGGAAGAAAGGGAAAATTTTTGTCTTCCTCCCCCTCTCTCGCTCAATTTGAAGAAATCCCTTCCCATGCGTTTCAGATCTCAAGCCTCTTGTCTTCCTCTCACTATTCTCCCTTTCACATTAGATTCCGTCACTTGCTCGATTTCCTCTCCACCCCTTCATCGCCTTGGCCCCTTCATGAATCTCTCTCTCGGTAAAATCTTTCTGGGCTTCTCTTTTAACGTGATTTTCTTTTCAACTTCCCATGCCAACTTTGCCACGCAAGCAAGACATCAGATTTTAAATACATGGTCAACGGTAGAGAAATTAACGGCCATGATATTTTAGGTCCGTTTTTAATTGATTGTATGCATTTTTACACCCAGCTTTTGTTTATGGTGCTAGATACTATTTTCACAAAAGATAAAAGATATTTTTGAACAGTTACTCTTTTAATTAAAACATTAATTTTTATAATCTAATAAACATGTAGACTATTTTACTTCTTAAAGGACCAAAACTACTATTTTTAATTTTGAGGGATCAAATATTGTATAAATGTTTTGTCATATTTATACTTAACTAAATCCATCTTGTTGGGTTATTATGAGTTATTGATAAAAGTTTCATTTCCTTATGATTTAATGGCTTCTTCTATTTAAAACATTCCCTTTTTAAGGTTATGTAAAAATGATTTCACACATTTTAATTAAATTATATTGTTTTAATTATGATTTAGACGGTGAAGCATCAATGAGAACCCTAGTCTACATTTTTTTTTAAAAAAAAAAGCCTTTAAGCAAAGAAGAAAAGGTTTTTTCAATTTTCCCAGATAAAAAAAAAAAAGAATGCAAAAAGAGGCGGAAAAACATATAAACAAATTTTTTTGGTTTTTTTAATTTTTAAAATAATTTTTTTTTTTGTTTGGGCAATTTCAAGGAGCCTTTATCATCCAGTAGATCACAACTTGTACAAATATTATTTGGTAATATATCAAAGCATTTTTAGGTTCAGCGTACTAAAAATGAGATGAAACATCAGCAGTGAAATTGAAAATGGGGAGATGATGATTGAGAAAAATGGAGAATGGACGGTGGTGTTGAAAGCCTGCTTAGCTTGAACGTCTTTGACCAGGGAGTTTATGTAAAATTGCTCTTTACATACTTTCATAGCTTCTTCATAAGCCCTTGATTTTGGTTTCATACTCGCAAAAAACCCATAAGCTAATAGGGATGTGCAAAAACCCAATGATTTGATCCAATCTAGTTCAGTCCAAATACATAATATAATAAAATCTTGTTGGATTAAACTGAGTTTAAGACTGTGCTCAAATCAGTTGGTCCAGTATAATTCGACTAAAGTTACTTCTTACTTATTTATTTTTTGTAATTTTTTGTTAATAATGATACTTATTGTTATTAAATGCTGATAATTAATTTATACTTAAATTTTAATATTTTGAGGTGTATTTTATATTATTTTGAGTTTTTTGTATGTTAATTTTTTTATTATTAGATTAAAATTTTTCATTTTATTAAGGGGAAAACAAAAAATAAAATTTCATTGAGGTCCTTGGATTGACCCAGCCAATCCAACCTAACTTCAAGTTGATGTTGGACTAGGCTAGATCAGATCTCGGGCTTTACACCCCGACTTATCTCGTACAGTACGAGGTCTATACTAAACCAGACCTCCAACTGCATAATCAACCCGGTCTAATTGAGTTTATCACCCCTGTCATCTAATTTGACCGTGTCAGAATCCATGGCGGATCACAAGTAACGGTTGAGGTTATATTCTGATCCAATGCTTCATGCAGCTTTGACTGCTGAACACGGACCGTCTCCTCAAAACACTCGCTGGGTGGAGCAGAAGAGAACTTGGATGCCATAGCTAATCCACATGTAAACCCAAATTTGACAAATTACCAAAAAGTTTCTATTTTGTTGTTTTCAAAATTAAAAAACAGTTTAATAATGCCTAAACTTTTATTCAAGAAAACATCAAGAGATTATTTGTCATGAAGTTGGGCAATATCATGTCAAAACAAATGGTTAAAAAGTTAGGATAAAATAAAGCTTTATCCGTGTTAAAACATGAAGTTCCTCGTATTTCTCATATATTAATATATCATAATTCTAATGAAAAAAATTACAAAACCTGATAAATATAATATGAATATTAGAGTCATGCTTACATCAGATTCCTTACATATATTATGTTAACTTTTCCAATCACATATTATGTCTTATTTTTCTCATGTGGATTTATAATTAAATAATAATATTTTAAAAATAAGATACATAACCGCGGGTGATTAATGAACTTGACAAAATAGGTATAAGCAACTAGGGGTAAGTATTTTCCTATTTATTATATCCACATATTAATATTAGAATTGTTTGTACTACAATCGGTGGCAAAAAAAAAAAACACCTATACATATATTTCTTTAATGACAATAAATTTTAAATTAATTTAAAATTTATTAATATATAATGATAACATGTATGTTAGCATGGGATGTTTATCTTGTAACAATTTTAGCATGTATGAGAATAATTTTGATTATTAAGGATACTTATTTAATCCACAGATATAAAGGCTTATGTTAGGTGGCAGAGGTGGGCTTATGTTAGCTAGAAGAAAAGGTGAAAGTGATGCAAGGGTTTTTAAACTACATCGTTCTGATTGAGCTAAATCCTGACAGTTCATTCAAACACTAAATCATAGCTGTTGATTTTTTTTTCTTGCATTAAACCATGTCTTTGGTAAAGCGCCCACAATTATGTAAGACGGGGTAAAACTCCTCCCAAGTACTTTTTTTTTAGATTGAGTAAAATATAATCACTTAGAAAAGCTAATTCAAACAACAAAAAGTATTGGATCAACCATCATATTTGCCATAGCATATTGTTTGAAGTTATACGGACCAAAACTAAAATAAGGTAAATTATAAGACCAAACATTATATTAACTATTAACTTAATTTGCGTCAAAAGAAAACTTAATTAGCTCCCAAGGGGTACAGCTCTACATATTAAACCAGAAAAAAACAAGGCAAAGATTTATATATATATATATATATATATCTCTTTGTATATTAATAAATATAATTGATTGAACTCATTTGTACATTACAATATTTGAAATGTATCAAAAGGATAATATTTATCTTTTGGGAGAGTTTAAGATGATAAATGCATTTTGTTCCCCTAAATACTATTACAGCATTCACATTTGCATGCACTTGAACATCCAAATTTACCCTGCATTAATGAAAAGAGGAAAAAAATATTAATAAGAAATAATTTTTAAATTGTACAATGGATTTCACAATAATTTTTTTTAAACAAGATCCAATAATGTCATTAAATAATTTGATGGCCAAAGATAATTATAAAATGCACATGAATAAAATCCATTAATTACCTTGTAGCATGGACAATATCCGTTTGAACACATTGATTTTTTGCAATTGCAACCACTTTGAGATTCTCCTTGATGATTAAAAAAGTCCTACCAAAGAGCACAGTAATAAAATCATTTTGATAATTATAATAATAAGCCACAAAAAAAAATAGAGTAATTAATAAGTAACAATATTATTTATCTTACATATGCCAATGGGTTGTAGCAAGAAATTTCGTTCTCTCTCTCCAAAATATTAATGGTGTTTCCATGCTTCCAATTGTTGTTGTATAACAGACTTGGCAATTATAATTTTCACAACATAGTTTTTCAGCAGCAAAAAATTCACAAAAACTTCAGAGGCAAATAAAACAATTTTGCACATATTAATAATGGCATATAAGAAAGGAAATAAAAAAAATTAAGAAGCTAGGAGTAAATTATTGGCTCAATGACAATTCCTATCACAATTTAGTACAAAAAATCTTAGGGCTTGTTTGTTTCTATTTTTAAAAACTTTTTTTTTGTTTTCAAAAATAAGAAACAAAAACATTATTTGGGGTATTGTTTTTAGTATGTTGTTTCTAAAAACAAAAAAAGCAAAAATTTATTTTTAGAAACTAAAAAAGAAAAACAATTCTTAGTTGTATTTTTGTTTTTTTTTTTTTGCGTTTCTTAATTTTACATTCATTTGATGTTTTTTTCTCCATTTAAGAACTTGAATTATTATTAAAATTTTACATTCCTATCTAGAGGTGTGGATCAAGTCAACCAGGTGGACCACAAAGTTGTAGAAGACTGGTGAACCAGTGTCTAATTTAAGTTGAAAGACATTGGGGTGTGCTTCTTTTATCAGCTTAAACTTTTGATATAATTAATGGTTAATGCTTCCTTCCAAAGGTTAACCTTTCACCCCCTAGAAGAACTAAAAACCTATGATTTGAAATTATAAGAACCAAACATTATATTAGCCGTTCACTAAAACAGCAAGAGAGTGCGAGCACACATTTAATTGAAGCAAAAAGGGCATCCGTAAATATGTGTGTGTGTGTGTGTGTGTGTGTGTTGATGATTACCTGGGCATCATAACAAGGTTCGTGTGGTTGAAAATTTCTTGGTGATACAATCAGACACGTTCCCCCAAAGTTGCCATCCGCAATATAATCATCAACACTTAGGTCATTAGTTGTATTGTTTTCCAATTGAAGATTATTTTGAGACATCTGCATAAAAACAAAATTTTATTTAATTTGGTGCTGTTAACTGTTGTTATCAACAACAATACAATCAAAATTTATTATTTATTCACACACACACACACACACACATATGGTGATCGTTATATTACCTGAGCATTACAATCTTGATGTTCTTGAGAATTATTCATTTGCCATTTCCCAAAATTGTCATCCTCAATATAATCATCAACACTTAAAGGAGCAATAGTAGCAGCATTTTTTTCTGATATAGTAAAATTGCCAGTTTCATTCTCTTCATTTGTGGATATGATATAATCATCGACATTTATATCCTGAAAAAAAAAGTAAAAACCCAACTGTAAGTTCTCTTTACCAAACAAGAACTAGAAGATGACGAAAAATTCATCATTAATTTGATCTCCGATTCATTAAAGTAAGTACAAATAAGAAGAAAATATTGAAGAATGTATCAAAGGAATGTGTCCTACATTCTAAACTCTGAATCCTAAACTCCCAAAAAAAAACCCATTTTAATTAAAAGAAAGAAAGAAACTGTCGAATATCATGTTTACTAAGAAAATAATTCACTATAAACGCTATAGAATAATTTATTTTTTCCCCAATTAACATTGAAAAAGTGTGGTAATGATTACCTCCTCAAGTTGGGAGGAATCTTGATTTTCTTGAGAAGCCTCAGAAGATTCTTTATGATCTTGAACATTCTCTAAAGATTCAACTCCATTAATACAGCCATTAGAGAAATCTCTCAATGGTGAAAGTTGACGACGAATGATGGGAGGACGATTCCATGGCATTGTGAAGATATGAGTGTAACATGCAAGTGGGTCCTGGAAATTATAATAACCAAAAGAGTATACAGAAATTGAAAATATAAAATATACACAAGAATAATATGAAAATAAAAAATTTAGATGTACCTTTGAGATATTATTTGAAGGTTTTTCAGAATCCATTATCGTTCTTTATGGTGTGCAGCGATTACGTATACTGCTTTTGTGTCATAAAACTATGAACCAAGAATGGGCGAAAAATATATCAGTCGATTAGATCACTGAGTATCAAATTTAATAATTCACACGAGTTTTATAATAAGTGAAGTTGAGAAAATAACATAATATATAGACAAACATATATTAATGCAAAACGTAGCGAAAAAGATATACCTTAAACCACACTTAGAGCAGAAGAAGGTAGGCAGATAGGAGGGAAGGAGAGCCAAAGAGTGAAAATTATATTATCGATGAAAGAAAGATTTCTTTGGTCTGGACAATCCGTGATTTTTACCTTTGAATTTAGGATTTTTTGTTTTCTTGTAGATTCTTGCAAATGATTGAAAGATTTAATCTTTGTTGTGCTGTTTCTAACAAGTGTATTAGTGTCAGGTTGCCAAGTTCTCAGGTTGTGAGATGGGTTGATTGTTGTTTGACTTGTTTGAGTGATGGAGACAATTACGAATAGGATGGTTTCTTATTTGTTGTAAAATTGAACAAGAGATGAGGTAAATTAAAACAAAAAAATTAAATAGTAAACGAAAAATATTTATTATTCACTGTATGAGGTAAATTATAAAAAAAGACAAATTGCTAAATTATAATATACACACATATAACAAAAATATTTAAATACGTTTGCCTAGGAACAAACGTTTATATGGGGAAAAAAAAGTAGGATGAACAAACATGAGAGAAACTAACCTTCGTGATGTGAATGGCTTTTGTGGGATGCTTTTGCTGATTAAATCTACATATGGCTGCTCAAATACATGTGAAACTTGAGGATTAATTATCCTTAATATCTTGTCATAAAAATTATCTTTATATCTTTTTTTATAGCTATCGTTAGTATCTTTTAAATGTTTGACCGATTCAAAAATTCTTAATTTATATTATTTAATTTACAAAATTAAAATCTATAATAAATAATATTTATCCTGAAAGTATTAAAAAAAAATACTGTGACTTGTATTTTCAAGGTGTTCTGCGTGAAATGAATAATTTTTTGGAGAAATCCCAATAAAAAACAATTGAATTACTCAAATTCTAATTTAGTACACTAAACTTAACAAATTATTAATCAAGTTGTCTGATACAATTATAAATTTAAAAATTAGGTTAAACCACCTATTAGTTATTAAAAATTGAAACTAATATTATTTTTCGTTGTCAAAAAATGATGCTCTCATCATGGTAGAGATCTGAAAAAGAGAGCTCTTTTCAGTATTCACGGCCTATTCCTTTTTTACTATCCAAAATCTTTCTCTTCTTCATCTTCATCATTCATATTCATGATTTTTACTTGGTTGTGTTGAGTTAATGTTCAAGGTTGAAATGTTGTAGGGAACATATGGACTGGTTCAAATGCTCAGAATGGTTGCAGTAGCTCATTCACTCATCCTCTATAAAAAAAGTTAAAAACTATAATTGTATTATAGCGTGTGTGTGTGTGTGTCATATAACATCTAAAAATACAAGGAAAAGAAGCATCTAAAAATTAAAATGTCTACCACCTTCACGAGTACACATGGAATCAGGTTCATTACTCATCACAATAATGAGCACCATGATATTCATGCTCGTGAAATCTGCATCATTAAAATACAGTTCCAACATTCTAGATTCTGTACACAAACTAAATATTAATTTTTATTGGATTTCATTGTATACTGTAATAATGTTCACAATACAAGGACACAAAAGTTACACTGTAATTTATTAGCTGAATAATAGGAATTCCCTGTTACATCAACCTAAACTATATGTTAGCGGTTTTCTTCAGTTGAAAAAAATGCAAACTTAAACCATTAAAAGCACCACGATAACCAGGTCCACTAATACTGGAGTCTTCATAATAGTCCTTAAAATCTGTTTTAACTTTAAACTCAGTGCAAAATTTTGCAGCCATTAGAACAAGAGGCACCTTGTCGCTATAATGTGATAGGGTTGAAGCATATCTATCAAAACTGTTCCCAAATATAATGATGTTATTCAACATATCAGATTTCCAGTTTGCCTCCAGGAGATTGTTGTATAACATTACACAACAGTGTGGCATGAAAAAAATAGTTGGTTTTGAAGCTTTCCTCCTGGCATCTTCATTAAATTGTAAAACCGAACAACCAAGAGCTTCCAAAATTTGACATTCAGTCATCGAAAGCACCGGATCAAATACTTCTATCTCTCCAACCCATTTAAAATCTCTTTGCATCAATAATGCAAGGGCTAGTTGCAGCCTAGAATTTTCCAATGATTGTAATTTACCAATGCCATAAATTACCATTTTCATCTCCAACTCGGGCCCCAAAACCATACGAAAGTTTTCTGAAATCTGTGGGGTTTGTAGTTGATCTTTGAAATCCTGATAAAATTGAGAGCTCTCAATTTTATACATACATCTCTTGATTTGCTGCATTAATATCTCTTCTTTGCGGTGATCAATGTCTAAATCTATTGGTACCCATGGCTGGAAGGTTTGGTTTAGAGGTTTTAGTTTGCAGTGACTCATTTCTCCAAACATAATTTTGTATGGAACTGATGCAATTTAAACCTAAAAACAAATGCAGAGCTTCTTATTACTATCACCAGTTAAATAATTTTTACTTTTATGTTTACAAATAAAAACCAGAAGAGATGGGTTGACTCACCTTGCAAAAATGCAGTTGAACTGAATGGAGCAGATGATTAAAAAATATATAAATCCTGCTACAGAAAAGTTCGAATTGGTTGATACAGTATATTAGATCTGATCACACATATATTTGGGTGTGTGTGTGTAGACAGACGGGCGAATAATCAGTAATATAAGGGGACTTTTTGTTGAGATTGAATGAATGTCTAAATGTTGATAAGAGTGAAATTTGGTTGAGTATAATTAAAACGACATAGGATATGTTGATTGGAGTATTACACAATTATTGAAAGCTGAAATATGAAAAAGATCATGCTTAGACCAATTCCATATATCTCTTATATCAGGTTATCCAATCATATATAAGCATATATCTTATTTTTAAAATATTATCATTTAACTATAAATTTACATAAAAGATAAGGCACATAGCCATATCTAAGTTTATTTTTTTAAATAAAGATAATGTTATGATAAATAAAGATAATTTTATGATCCTTCTTGAAAATATTATTTTCTTTGGGTTAATTGTTCTTATTTTCCCTCATTTGTTTGTCTTAATGTTTTTGTTTTTATTGTTAATAATATTTAAATAGACAAATAGGGAAGCATGACGGCATCTCAAAGAAAAATTTAAGCCATAAATTGTTTGAAACAGTTACCAATTTGTTAGAATATGACCAAGGACTTAACTAGGGCGAAGAGAATTTGCAACAACATGAATCTAGAAAGTAATTGGCAAATGGACAAAAAGAAAAAAAAAACAAAAGACTAACAAAAACAAACTAAAATAAAAAATTCTAATTAAATCCAACTGAAATAATCAAAACAAAAATGAAGCATACATCCACCATGAATTTTTCTTTTTGACTATAGAGAGGCATTATAATCTTTTAATAATATTAAAAAATAACTAATTGAGCCTCTTGACCTAATTATAAATTTGTTAAGAAAATATAATTCTGAATTTAGTTTTATTATTTCCTCTTGATTTAACTGATTTTCCATTAACATTTTTTACCAAATATTTTTGTTAAAAAAGACTTATATTACGAAACAAATGAGTTTAAAAAGACTGTGTTGGACAAGCAGAATCGTCCCCTCCCCTTAACCTAACAGGGCAAGAAAATATATATATATATATAAAGTTGGGCAATATTACGCCAAAAAATGGTTAATGAAAGTAGGACAGATATAAATATTATCTTATCAATGAAATAAAGATTTCTTTGGTAGGTTTTTTTTTCCCTCACATATTCTCGCAAGTGATAGGAAAATTTAACATCTATTGAGTTATTTAAATAGTAGTAATTATCATTTGTTTAAAGGCAAGATGGAGAATTTGCTATTTGTGAAGAATATGGATCTTCTTGTGTTTGCTTTTAAAAAGCCGGATCCTAACACTGATGAGCTTTGGGAATTTGAACATCAACAAGTGTGTGATAATATTTATAATCATATTGAAGAGAGACAATTGCAAAAAGCTTTGTGAGAGAAGATTGAATCCTTGTATGCCTCTAAGTCTAAAGTATTTTTTCAGGAATGCTCAACATTCCAACATAATTAACAATTAGTGTAATGGATGTATAAAAAATAATAATTTTAAGATGCTAGATAAACCAGAAAATGCTTTGGAATTTCTAATAACAAAATATTTAAGAATAACCATGCATTGGAATTTATTGTTTAGAACACTGGATGAATCAAAACCCTAAAAGTATTTAAATGTGTTCATTTATTACGATGAGATTGTAGAAGCAAACATGAGAGAGACGAACCTTCTTGATGTGTATTTCTTTTGCGCGACGATGCTTGTGCTCTCACCTTGCCTTAGTTCAATTCAGCCAAAGTGATCTTTAACACCTGAATAGCCAATAGGGGTATTTATATACCTTAATTTATAATATTTAAAAAATTAAAATATATAATAAATTATATCTAGCTGACCAACGTTAAAAAATAATGTGGTTGCGTTCATAAAACAAATGATTTTTGGGAGAATCCTAATAAAAGAAATTTGAATGACTCAAATTCTAATTTGGATCATTAAATTTAATAAATCATTAATCAGGTTACTGGCATGCACAATTAAAGATTTAGGAATTGAAATAAATTACCTCAATACCCCTTAGATATTAAAAATAAAAAATAATATTATTTTTATTTTTTTTAAAAAACGACGCTCTTATCCCACAAGATACAAAGGAAGCTTTTTTTTAATATTTATATTATATTCATTTTTTGCCATCAAAATCCTTATCTTTTTTGCCTTCACTACCATCAAATTGAACATTAGCAACACAGATTCTCAGGTTTTAAAGATAATTATGATGAAATACAAAAAGACTGAACGCATCAATTTCTTTGAATGACGAAATCAATTAGGTCTATCGTCAAAAACAGTAGAGAGATTTTTCAATATTGATTCACAAACACATTCCTTTCTTTAGTTCTCCTGTAATGGCTTCTACTTTTCATTCTAATGTTTCTCATTCTCATTAGGTCTACTTTGTTCTTGTCAAATTTTCTCTCTTTCCTCGTATGAGAACCAATGTTGTATATAAATCTTTTAATCTGTCATGTTTTGGATTTTATTAAGCATGTTTAAATAATTATTGATCATTTGGTAGAACCTTTTTTCCTTTTTTGGACCGCTTTCATGGTAAACAAGTATGAGCAAGTTTCTTATTTTGACAAAAAAACTTTCCATTGCCCATTGTATCTTAAATCCTACATTTTCCATGCTAGTAGCCTCAAATAGTGTTGCTGATATAAGCAAGTAATAACAAACTAAGTATTAATATTATATCATATTTCATAAATAAAATATTATGATTATGTTTGATTAAATTAAATTATATCTGGTTAGATTTAGGGTTTGCCATTAATTTGTGATTTTTCTATATAAAGGCTTCTTTGTATTACATGTTGTCAGAACGGTAAATTTGATTTTCCTATATTTGATTAATTCTTGATATGATGTTAGAGTTTGAATGAATGCTAACTTGTTTGAAGTAGGCTGGCACAGAAAATAGCATAACTTCAATATCAACATATGAAAAAAATGATTTTGTTTTTTCCATATTGATAGACTATTTGAAAAGAATGTTGAAGGATAATTTTAATATAACCGGCAGTGTAAGAATAAAAACTATAAAATAGAGATGACACTTGAAGAAATGAAAGTAATAATATAATTATGGATTGGATTTTTACAGTAGAAAAGGAACAAAACCTCATTTTGATGGCACACATGAGAGAGATGAACCTTCTTGACGTGTATTTCTTTTGTGCGATGATGCTTCTGCTCTCACCTTGCCTCAGTTGAATTCAACAAAAGTGATTTTTAGCACACCTGAGTAGCAATATTTATACCTTAATTTATAATATTTACAAAATAAAAAACCAATAATAAATTATATCTACCCGATCGACATAAAAAAAATAATGTTACTTCAATTGTTAAGGATGTGTACATAAAACAAATGATTTTTTTAAAATTAAATTACCGTTTTGTCCAAAGAAAAAATATTAATACATATTCAAATAAAAAAATAAATCGATTCACGTTTCTTTTATGAAACCGTTTCTCCACGTGCGGGTTCGACTTCAAAGTTCACAAGGGCCCTAAAGTAAAAAATTTTTTTTAAAAAATATCTGTTCTTTTATATGAAATCGGTTTTTATTGGCATTTTTACTAAAATAAAGAGAATTATCCAAATGTTATTTGGAGAGAAAGACTTACAAAAAAAAAAAAGATAATATACACACACATATAACAAAAATATTTAAATACTTTTACTTAGGAAAAAACGTTTATATGGAAAAAAGAAAAAGTAGGATGAACAAACGTTTGACCTTGAGGATGGCTTTTGTGGGATGCTTTTGCTGATTAAATCTATGTATAGCTGATTAAAAGCATGTGAAACTTGAGGATTCATTAGCCTTAATATCTTGTCATAAAAAATTATCTTGATATCTTTTTTATAACTATACTTAATATCTTTTTAACGTTTGACCTAATAAAAAATTCTTAAATAAATAATATCTATCCTGGAAATATTAAAAAATAATATGAATTGTATGATATCATTAAGGATTGATATTAATTATATTAGTAGTGAGATAAAATACTTTATGACATTTAATGAAAAGACTCTAATAAATCTTGTTGATGCTTAGGTACTTTCAAACCTTTTTAAGTATAGCGAGAGAAGTGGGTATGTGTATATAGCATGTAAAGAGAATGACAACATATAATAAGTAATATTTTTCCAAAACTACAAATAATATCAGAATTTGAGTTTAGAGACCTAAAAAGAATTTGAATTATGAAAACGTCTTTCATTGGAATTTTCCTTTAGATTAATTTCATGGGAAAATCCCAATAAAAGACATTTGAATAACTCAAATTCTAATTTGGGTCAATAAACTTAACAAATCATTAATTAGGTTATCTGACACAATTAAGAATTTAGAGATTGAATCAAATTACCTCCATACCTCTTCGTTATTAAAAAATAAAAAATAAAAAAAAATAATGTTCATTTTTGAAAAAACGACGTTCTCATTCTGCACAAATATGAATAAAAGTTTTTTTTAATATTTATATTATGCTCCTTTTTTCCCATCAAAATAATTATCTTTTTCACCTTCACTGTCTCTCTTTTCCCAACTATAACAAGCCCTAAAATCGGTGATGTGATCTTGCTCATACTATAGATAAGCTCTTAGGTTTTGAAGATAAGCCTAAAGAAACATAAAAGGGCTGAAAGTAACAATTTCTGAAAATGGTGATTGATTAGGTCCACCGTCAAAAAGAGTAAGGAAAATCTTTCAATATTGGTTTACAAACCCATTACTTTCTTCAATTCTCCTATATGGGCTTCAGCTTTTCATTATAATGTTCCCCATCCCCACTAAATACTACTTTATTCTAACCAAATTTTCTCTCTTCCCCCATTTCAAAACCAGAGTTGTATAGAAATATTTTAATCTAATATTATTTTTATTTTTTAATAATTAAGGGTTATTGAGGTAATTTGACCTAATTTGTAAATTCCTAATCAGATAACTTGATTAATAATTTGTTAAGTTCAACGTTTTAAATTAAAATTTGAATAATTCAAATTTTTTTATTGGAATATTCCCTAATTTCATATATTTTCATCTATTATTTTCACATCCCAATATTTTTTAATTAAATGAAATTTAACAACGTCAGACTCACTCAAATTTTCCAAAAGCCATTTAAATTGCTCGGGATTGCATTAGATATTTTGACGAAGGTATTGGTATGATTTCAATTTATAAACATAAAGCATAATTATGTGTAACCTGATATTCCAATTATCAAACAAAGATACTGATACTAATATTCCAATGATCATCAGAATAGACTATAAAAGAACGGTATCCTCTCTACGCCTATTGCTTGCCAGTTGCCATCTCTCAACAGCCCAGAGCAAGTGAAAGCGGTCGATGGATGTGGTATTGATCTTCTTCCGTCGGATCGGATGGCGTTTTCCTGCAGGTTCTCTCGTCGATCTGGTTTTCCTGGCGATGGCCCTAGCCGGCGGCGTTCCAAGACGGCAAGACTCGTACCAGTTGACCTAGAATAATCGTCCTAACGATCCAATCACGAATCGTGCAAGGTATTTCAATCTTGAACCCTTTCTGATTTCTGAGCTTTGATCTATTGTTTTTAGGTTTTTGATCTGAGGCGTTTCTCTTTAGGTCATCGGATCTTGAAGGCTGGAATTCAACTTCTTATGTCTGATACGCATCAGAGCTATCATAAACTCTTGGGGTTCAGCATCTTCCACACGTAGGAAAGGGCTTAAATTCTTGACATGTTTTGATTTTGGTGGCTGAACTGTTCATGCATGCATCATTGATAACTCAGCATTGTTCCAAATCTTTTTCAAGCATCAGTTTTGGATTATTGATGCTATGTCAATGAAGATGTGAAACTTTATGGACAACACATATCTGATGCTCTTATGGAATGAGGGTTAATTGGGCAAGATGAATCCTGTCACTTTCAGAATATCTTTACTCTGCAATTTTAGTTAGCAATCAAACATTGATATGCTGTATGAAGCTTTACCTTATCTTCATTAAGATTGTTGTTCAGCATTGAATCTCCAAATCTTCAACTTGCTCATTGCAAATTGGCGAGAAAAGCCCTGAACATGATATTTATTGTGCCAGGCTTAAATGCAGTCAAAGGAACGCTTAAGATGGCGCACAGATATTTTGCTACAGGAATTGCTTCGGGAAAATTCTGAAATGCTGATGATTGGCAAACACCTTGCATATTTCATTGCTAGTGGTTCCGTACTGTGATTAACCCTTCAATTGGTAATTTTGATTGGGACACTTCCAATTTCTGCTAGAGGATGTGGGTGTTTTAACTACTAATGCTATAAAGCATCTTGAAGCTCACGTTCAATGAGATCCATGTGGTTGCTATACCAATGTGATTTTTTATTTTGCTGCACACTTTTCTTTAGCCAACAGCAAGCTTGCTTCGATCTTTGACATGGAATTGGATTTCCTAGTATGCCAAGAGAAAGCATCTCACGAAGCATACAGGTTTACTTGGATCTGTCCTGCTAATTTGCAAATAGATTATTCAACCTTTGACCAATTTTGAAAGTGAGGGTAATATTTTGACTGGGTTTATTATTCCTACCTCTAGTCCTTGATCTAACAAGAAGTTGATTTTTATTAGAAAGATTAACAAAATTAAATGAATTATTTAAAAGTATTTATTTACATTTATTATTGGATTATATATAAATTTATAAGTCAGGTAAATTAATTTAAAGAAAAATAATAAATAGATATTCTTAAGTAATACATTTATCTTCTTTAATTTTTTCAGAAAAAGTCAACTTGACTTTTATATTAAAGTGAGACTATGAGCTTCATATTAAAGGATCATTATCCTCATCACTTTTTAATCTTCAAGCTCAATAAGGAAAAGAAGATAATCTCATCAAGAGAAGTCCACAAAAAAGCATTTTGGATCAATTATACTTATTTACTCCTATTTATATGACATAGAGAGAATATTTTATTATGTCTTATATATTTTTTATATGAATGTATATTTTGACCCCTCATTTATTACGTTTTAACTTTATTTATAGTGAATATTGAATAGCGATAAAGTTGAAAATTTGTTGAATTTAAGGTAGATTTAATGAGGATTAAGGTTTTTATTGGTAATATGTGTAAAAAATGCTTAAAGTAACTTATAAATAGAATCAGATAAATATTTGATATTGCATTGAGGAGAGAGATTACTGCCCCGAGTCCAAGATTGTTGGAATTGCATAATAACTCATCATGGAAACAATGCAATTGATTTCCTATCTTCAAAGTTAATTTGGTGGTTAAAGTATGTATTTAGTTATTTAAATTTACATTAAGTTTCAATTTAGTCACTTAAATTTGAAAAAAAATGTACTTTTAGTCACTTACCGTTAACACTGTTAATTCTACTTAACAGAAAATGTTAATTCATTCACCATCCTACAATTAAGTGATGTTAAAATGTACTTAATATTGATTATTTAATACTTATTTTTATTTTTTAAAATTTAATCATATTTTATCAGTATTTAATTACAGAATTACTATATAAATTTGTTGAATCACCATTTTCCGTGAGATAAAACTAATGGTGTTAATATTAAAAATAAAACATTTCACTTTTTAAATTTAAAGAATTAAATTGAAACTTCACATAAACTAAAAGAATTTAACGCATACTTTAACCTTAATTTGGCCTTTAGTCTTAATTTCTAACTTCTTCGGTGCCTTCCATTGAGAAAAAAAAGTCCGAAGATGGGAGTGAACAGGGCAGGAAGAAGAAAAAAATTATAGAAAAAAGCCATTCCTCAGTTTCTTCGGCACTAAATTACAGACTCTCGAAGTTTATTACATCTTCTTTGGACTTGCTTCACAGGATTTGCATGAGGTTAAGTATATTATTAAGCATTAATATACTATTAACCGTTGGTCGATTTCTTTTTTTCTTTTTGAATAAGTTTTTATAGATTGACTACTAAATTTAAAAGTTTAAAATTAAGGATCATGATGTTTTATAGATTGACTACTAATTCATCTACTGTTAAAATTAGCATTAAAATTAATAGTTTTTAACATGCTATAATTTTTATATATTTTTTTTATTATGCATCATATCATTTTAAAAATAATACTTGGTATTTGACATGAGAGGAATAAATTTGCTACTTATCTTGAACCTTAAAATCGTCACACCCCACAATATTTTTTCTTTAATATTAAAATTATATTTAATATTGATTCATCACATAAAAAACAAGAGGGGAAGATACCTACCTCACCTAGGAAATCTTTATTTTCTTGACAAACCTCTGAAAATTCATTATGATTTCAAACATTTTCAAAGGATATAAATCACGATGCATGATATAGCTGCTATATGCTACTCTCTTCACTACTTGTAAAATTTAGATAGCTAACTATGTAATTTGGTGGGATTAAAAAATTAGTTAAAGTAGTTATTTATAATAAATATATAGGTTTAAGGGGCAAATTTGCCTTGAAAGTATCCACGAAATTGCACTGAGTATTTAGAAATTTTTTAAAGGGTAATATTACCCAAAAAGTATAGAAAATAGTTCAATTTCCCAGCAGAGGCTTCTCTTTTCAGTCCTTTTAAGCAATATAAGAATTCTTTTCAGTCCTCATTTCAGTACTGTTAAAATAAAGTTTTCGCAGTTGCATATAGGGTTTAACAAAAATAGGAGTATAAAAAAATAGTAGTTTTGTATATCTATCCATAAAATCGTGGTTTGTAAACATTTATATAACAGTGGTTTCACGCAATTAAAGCTATTAAAATTCAGTAATAACGTAATGAAACATGCTAATTAATTAAAACACATGCATGCCTCAACCTCACATTTTGAGCAATATGGGCCTTGGAGGAGGAGATGAATTCACAGTTCATTCTCCGTAAAATTGAAGAACGGTATACACGGTCTGAAGTCTGAACAATAGTGAACGCAAACAAAAACACTGCTGGAACAAGAGACGCAATGGCCCATGGATTTCTGAAGTAAGTTCGAATGAGATTAGCTCTCCACTTATTCCATGGCTTCTTGCAGTATCTACCCACAAGCCTTTGCATCACATCCAAACCTTTTCCTCTTCCTTCCACAGAAAGATCCTTAGACAGTGAGTTGAAAAGCTTGGCTACAGCTTTATCGCTTATAAGAAGCTTCTGCAGAATCCCTTTCTGCTCCAAGATGACCACGTTAAGTACCTCATTGTCTATGATTTTATCCATGAAAAAGACGAAGGAGGAAACCTCGTTGCCTGCTCCCACGTGCATGAGCTCGAATGCTATAAGGTTCAACAACGTTGTCTCTGAGCTGTCGTCTACGGCAATGGAAGGGATCCTTAGAGTTCCACAATAGTAGTTGAAGGAGACATCTTTGAGGTTGTGGGTTCTGCTTGGCTTGATGGTGATGCCTACTTCTTGAAGCTCTCTTGCAGAGGGAATGATGATTTCGTCATCTTCATCGAGTTTCTATGATTCGATTTCGGGTTCATATTGAAGGAGGGATTTTCTGTGGAGATCTAAGATGTGTAAGCATTTCCCAAAGCTTTTCATCCCCATTGGAGCGAAGGGCCAAAAGAATTTGAGGATTAGCTTGTTCAGCAACTCTGGTTCCTATATGTAAATAAAGGAACATGCTAAATGAAAATGAAAAGAGAATATAAAAATATAAAAAGGAATATTGATGACAAATCTCCATTATGAAATTTATTCTTGGAAAGTATCAATTCTAACGCTTTACAGAGTTCAAACCTAGGTCTTGAATAAATTTCAAGTACCTTTTGCTTTTTGAGCAATAAAATCTGTAATTTTTTCATAAACAAATCAATTTCTTTATTTTTAACAGATCTAAAACCTTATCACTGAATAGGAGAATATTTTTGCATAAATAAGAAAATGCCTTGTATTTAATTTCTCAAGCTCATCCTTTCTTGTTCTGTTTCTTTTTTTATTTTCGGTCACAATATTCCTCAATTTCATCCATTTTAAAGATCTTTTGTTGCCTTTAAAATAAAATTTGAATCCTCTCAATCTCATCAATTTACTCAGGTGAGAAGAGTTTTAGAGTGATGAAAATGTTTGAGCTAAATGTCAAATTAATAAAAATTTAGTAGGCGACATCCATGTTCAGGGGGGAAAAGTTGAAAACAGATTCAAAATTTTCCTACAAAGTAAATCTTTCAATAATTGACTTAATTGAAAGAGTAAATCACTTTTCATGTATCTATACTTTTTTCTGAATTTGATACCTCTGTTTTTCTTCCTTAATTAGATCATTTAATTATGCTTTGTTGGCAACGTTAGCTTATATATACATATATATGGATAATAGTGCTAATAAAACACAATTACCAAGGCTAACCGTGCTGAAATTGGAAAATTAAATGATTTAATTAAAAAAAACTTATAGGTATTAAATTAAAAATTGAAGAAAAATATAGATACATGCAAAATGGTTTTCCCGAGTTAAAATGTCTAAAACCTATAAGATAAAACGATTATTATTATTAACATGTTTAAAACATATGATATAATTAAAATCCATAAAACAAAATACTTGGTTTTCGTTTCCCTCAAATTCAATCAGCTTCTAAAGAATCATCATGGGGATCTGATTCTCAAGCATCAGCATATCACGTTTGATATAAGGTACGAAATGGAACCTCCCATGGGAACTGAAAATAATTAATCATTCTCTGCATAATCACAACCATCACTAATGATAATCATCATCATCATAATCTTTAAATCTCAGAACTTCAAGCATAAAACACTCATCAAGAATCATCATCTTTAAGAATCTACTGCTGTTATTCTTCCATTGATCATCAAGCGGCTTGTAACAGTCCTTCAGATCCTCTTCCACTTTCTCCAAGCTTTCCATCAGCGACTCCAATGGCTTCCCATTACACCTTCTCAGGAAGTGAACCAGAGCTCTTTGCTTGTGCGCTTCCATGGGTGCCAGATGCTGCTTCATGTGGTGGTATGGTCCAAACGACACCATTTGGGGGTTGTAAGCCTCCTTGTCCAGGTGTGCAACACAGTAAGGTATTTGGTATATGCAGTGCTTCTCCCATTTTTGAATCTCCATTGACGTACCTTCATGGCTCTTGAGCTTCTCGTTGATTTGAACCACCCACTTATCTGATTCTTCTAATGCCATGTGTTTGTTTGATCTCTTTTCTCCTTGAACCTCATCTTGAGATCGTGCTTTATAGTGCTCTAATGCTTGGGAAGAGAGAAACTAAACTTATGCTTTCTTTCTCTTCAACTAAATTATTAATTTAATGTAATAATGATTTACTAATCTATCATTACGTCGTAAAATTTCTTACTTACAGATTGTTGGTTCTTGATTAATTGAACTCTTAACCTCTTAATTAGCTTTACTGTTTGCTCTACCTTGAAGATAAGAACAAGTTCACCAGCTGTCGGTGAGGTCATTTATGCAAAGTTCACCTTTTGTACTAGTGTTTAATTAGGGGCTCAGTTCTAATCTAACATGATTCAACGATGAAAACAGTTTTTAATTTAGTTAAATCAAATCAAGATTATAGTTCCATAAATTGTCAGATTCGGCTCACACTAATAATTGAAAAAAATGCAATCAGCATTGACTAAAATTAAATTTTCACGAATGCATTGAGAGTGGGGATTACCAAGAAAGAGGGGTGTGCAAAAAAAAAAAAAAAAACAATTCATTGAGACCCAGCCCAGGACCCTTTGCACTGGTCTAGGCATTTCAAATGAATCAATCCAGTTTAACTTGACTTCAGATTGATGCTGAATTGGATCAGACCTCAACTTGTTTTGTGTTTAGAATTGGGTATCAATCAAGTCTGATTTATGTTTGGGAACAGTTTTTAAAAATTGATTTCACATAATCCGAAGTGAGTATGTGAGGGAGTTTTATCTTGATTTGTATGTAAGTGCTTTACAAAAGTGGTTACCAAATATGCTGATGGTCGCTGCACAATCCTAGCAAAAAAAATAGTAATTTTCTCTTTTTGTATCGGTCATAAAGGAGCACATGTCATGATTGATTAATTACGGCATCGGTCCTTGTCCACAACATACAAACTGTAATTTGACGTCACTCAACTATGGTCTGTTATGGTCACAGCACACGTCATAATTTGGATTTTTTATAAAATATTTTCTAAATAAAATTTTAACCCATCCATGCGTGATGCATGAGAAGTAGTATTATATTCCGGTCAGATGTCGCACATCTGTCTCATCAATATGAATATAAACTTTACGTAACAAAAAAAAATTATTATTATTATTATTATTATTATTATTATTATTATTATTATTATTGTTTTGCTAGTAAAGAGATTTCATTCAATAATAAAAATTACAAAGTTTGGTTATAATTATATTACAAACAGAAAGCAAAATCACAACCAATCACCCCGGGTTTATGTTGCCATGACCAAATCTCATTCCAAAATTTGTTCAGTTTGTTCATATATGAATTTATTTCTTCGTTCCCAGATTTGCCACATAGTCATAGCAATCAATGCTTTCTCTTGATCAGACAGATTCAGATCGAGGAAGCATCGAGAGAACCAGGTTCGAATATCAAAGTTCTCCTCATCCACAAAGGCAAATGAAAACAAACTACCAAACCATGTGTTCTTGGACCCATGGACAAAAGCGAAAAAGATGCTTAGTAGATTCAGATTTTCTTCTGCAAATAAGGCACAAATCTGTAACACCTGATTTCCTTCTATGCAGCATTTGAAACTAGGTAAAGCATTTGGACAAAAGCCTCCATGAAAACATTTTCACTTTATGGGGCGTTTTCAGGTTCCAAATTTCCTGCCATACATTTTTATTATATCTTGATTTTGGATCCGGAACAAGAGAGAGAGCAGAAACAATTGAAAGAGTAAATATGTTGGACTACCGAATAACCTGAACACATAAGCATTTCCAATCTTGGTTCTTGCAGCCCCTGAGATCTCATGAAGGTATACAACCATATAAACCATGTACTGGACCCAGTGCAAGAATCACAGAGGGGTAACTGCAATGTGAGTACTTGTATGCTCAGTCAGATAAGGACCAACAATAATCAACAAATCCCCTGTCGTGATGCGAAGAATCATACGTCCAGACGCACACCAATGGTGAAGGAGACGACATAACTCATTCTCAGTGAACAAAGAAAAACTTCTGTGATACATCGCTGAAAGAGCTAACGATTTTGATATGGGAAGAAGCGAGGAGAGTCGACTTTACGAGAGATTATGAAAAATAGATACCAGAGACATTCTTCAGAAAGGATTTCCTGGCGATGAGAGACGGAGGCAAGCAAATGAATGTGTCGTCGATGAACATGTAGGGTGAATTTGAAGATCTGCGTGCCAGAAATTACCTGACCGGAGTGAAAAGAGAGCCTCAGAAAAAGATGAAACCAGCATAGTTCGCTTGGAACTAGAGAAATGTGTCGCTTAATTGAGAACAACTGCAAGTATATGATGAATAGCATTGGAGAAGAGTTGCACTGCAAGAGGCTTCAGATTTTGATCCTTACAATGCTGCCATCGAAAGCCCCAGAACGCCACATTCTCAAATAACAGAGAAAACGGGACATGAACACCTGATCTGAGTTGGAAATCATGAAAATGGGGGAAAACAGATTCTGCCAAGGATTAACACTTGAACACGAAGATCACTTCGATTACTTCAATTCTTTTAAGGCTTCTAATATGGTCCAACTCAATCCAACTGAAGAGGGTCCAGTTCAAACCATTAATGTATGGTCAGATTATGGTCCAACGATTATTTAGTTTAAATAAACTTTATGATAAAATTGGATTGGACTGATCAAACCGGTTGGTATGGTCAGATTAGGTCCTTAACCAAGTGATGGGAACACCTAAAATGATCAAGTCTGGTCTGGTGAATTTTTTTTTAAAAATTTTTTTTACAAATTGTATGTTGTATTTTTTTTTTTTTGGTTGAATGTTGTTAAAAATTCTTTTGAATTTATTATTAAGTTTTAATATTTTGTGATAAGTTATATATCATTATAGATATTTTAGTGGCGTACTTATATTTCTGATATTAAAACTTTACCTTCTATAAAAGGAAAACAAAAAAATAAATAAAAAATTTAGGTCAGTCCAAGTAGTCTGATAGATCAAGTTTGTTCCAACCCGAGCTCAAATTATACCTTAAATAGGCCGGATCACGAATTGTCTTGTTCAGTCCAAAGTTCTTTCTAGACCAAACTTTGAATTGATGACTAACCCAATCCAGCCTGATTCATGCACACCCCAACTCTCCGGTACTAATTATAAAGCCCATCACACTTAGCACCCGAGAGATCATATAAAATGCGGGAGATATGGCCTTTCGGCAGGTAAACTTATTCTTATCTTCATCTTAAAACAAAGAGAGAAGCTAACTGGGCTAAGAATCCAACTTTGAATTAACAACCAACAATTAATTGGCAAGTAAGGAATCTTAGGACACGTACAGAAGAATCCAAGTCTAGCTAGTTTCGTTCTTTAGTTCACACTTGGAACAGATCACTATAAACACACATCTCAAGAGATTCAAAGAAAGAAAGAGAAATCAAACAAAAATGGATTCAGAAACAGATCAGTGGGTGGTTGAAATAAACCAGAAGCTAAAGAGCCATGAATCTTCTTCAATGGAGATTCAAAAATGGAAGAAGCATTGCATATACCAAATACCCTCCTGTGTTTTGGACGTGAACAAGAAAGTTTAGAACCCCCAAACGGTGTCGTTGGGTCCATATCACCACATGAAGAAGCATCTGGTAGCCATGGAAGAGCACAAGGAAAGAGCTCTGGTCCACTTTCTAAGGAGGTGTAGTGGGAAGACATTGGAGTTGCTGATGGAAAGCTTGGCGAAGGTGGAAGACCATCTGAGGGACTGTTACAAACCACTTGATGGTCAATGGGAGAATAGCAGCCATAGATTCTTAAAGATGATGATTCTTGATGGGTGTTTTGTGCTTGAAGTGCTGAGATTTGCAGATTATGATAATCATGGTGGGGATTATGCAGAGAATGATCCTATTTTCAGTTGCCATGGCAGACTCTATTTCATACCTTATATCAAACGTGACATGGTTATGCTTGAGAATCAGATTCCTATGACTGTTCTTGAGAAGCTGATTGAATTTGAGGAAAACAAAAACCAGGTATTCAAGGTATTTTCTTATTCTTACGAAAATATTCCCATCTTCATTGACAAGTAGTTTCGTCTTGAAAATCATCAACTATTTAAAAAAAAAAAAAACCTAGTTGAGATGTTATTCATTCATATGAATCTAATAGTGGTTGAAAGTAATTATTTTAGCACTTTTTGTTAAAGGAATTGATTCACTAATAGAAAATTTGCAAAAAAAAATAAAAAATGGGGGAATTACTGTAAAGTTCCATGTAAGAGAATTAATATCATAAAGGTATCAAGAAGTTGTCAATAGTAGCTACTTGAGTTATCAATAGTAGCTGTTTGAGTTGTCAATAGAACATTTCTGATATTAATTCTCTTATATGGGACCCTATAGTAATTCCCCCAAAAAAAATCTCCTGTTGCAAAATTTTATTGCTCAAAGATGCTTGAAATTTTTTTAAGAACTCAGGTTCAATTTATTTTCAGTGAATACAACTCTTCTTCAATTTTGTCCAAGCTATCTTTAACTATATGCAAAACATATTGGCCCAAATAAAAAAACTACGTACAAGACATAGGACGTTTACCCATAGTTAAAGATTAAATGCACCTTGACCTGGATTGTTAGATACCTACAAGTAATGAATAGTAATGAATTTGGCAATTGTGATTTTTCAGCATTAATCTTCTCTATTTATTATGATCTCCTTTCATTCTCACTGGGTTTGTTCCATTCTTCTTGTTATTATAGGATCCAGAGTTGCTGAACAAGCTAATCATCAAATTCTTTTGCCCCTGTACTCCAATGTTAAAAAGCTTTGGAAAATGCTTACACATATTAGATCTCTACAGAAAATGCCTCCTCCAACACGAACCAACTCACCCCACAACCACTCCCACACAAATCATCAAACCAAACAAACACTATCAACATGTACAACAAGAAGACGAAATCATCATTCCCTCTGCAAGAGAGCTTCAAGAAGCGGGCATCACATTCAAGCCAAGCAAAACCCACAGCCTCAAAGATGTCTCCTTCAACAACAATGGCTGAACCCTAAGGATCCCTTCCATCATCGTAGACGACAGCACAGAGACAACGTTGTTGAACCTCATAGCATTCGAACGCATGCACGTAGGAGCAGGCAACGAGGTTTCCTCCTTCGTCTTCTTCATGGATAACATCATAGACAACGAGGTTGATGTGGTCATCTTGGAGCAGAAAGGGATTCTGCAGAATGCTCTTGGAAGTGATAAAGCGGTGGCCAAGCTTTTCAACACACTGTCTAAGGATCTTTCTGTGGATCACAGTGAAGAAGGAGGAGTAGGTTTGGATATGGTGCAAGTGAGTGTGTGTAGATATTGCAAGAAGCCATGGAATAAGTGGAGAGCTAATCTTATAGAAACTTACTTCAGAAATCCATGGGCCATTGTTTCTCTTGTTGCAGCAATTTTTCTGTTTGCGTTGACCATAATTCAGACTGTGTATACCATTATTGAATTCTACAGAGATGGAAACTCCAGTCCATCTCCTCCTCCTGCGGCTTTTATTCCAAGGCGTCCTCCTCGGTTTTGAACTTGGAGAACTGAAAGAGAGAAAATAATATGAAGGATCCATAATTGTTAGCACATGAAACTGATGAAACTCTTTGTTCCAAACAATGTAATAATAGCGTCTTATATCTATGATTTGGTTCTATCATTTTTTTCATAAAAAAATTGTCTTAAATCTAGCTAGAGTGAATATGATTGACATGGTTTAGATGAACAAGACCAATTAGATATAATGGGATTGAAATGTGGTATTTCAGATTAAGAATCAAATTCATTGCAAGTCACAATATTTTGAGAGAGAGAGAGAGTATTCATTGTTGTACTTAGCGATTTCATTAAGGTTTAAAGATTTTCTAAATTTCAATGAAACATATAAAAAATATCCTATAAATAGAATCAAATGACTGGTTATCATCATCGAATAGAACAAAAACGACATATCTCATTGCGTGGTGAGGATAACTAAATATTCACATGATTTCATTGTATTCTATTAATAACCAAATATGTTAATTTAATTGTTAATCAAAATGTCTCCACTTCAATGACTCATTGAGCATTGTCTTCGTTTGATCTCATTAATGTTATATTCCCTTTCTTGATTTATCTCATTAATATACGTTTATATCAGTGATCTCATGCATGTGTGAAACAAAACTAATTAAGTTGCATTCTTTGAGAAAATAACTAACTTAATGCGGTCATGATTTTTTGTTAATTATGAATTACGTCAAGATATCCCTTTCTTGCAAATGTTAACTATTTGGATTCTTAGTTGATAAGCTGAAGACAAGAATAAGATCACTACCCAAAAAGGTCAATTTTAGCCTAATATATATGAATATCTACCAAGTTTTTCTTTTATTTTCTGAAATTCTGAACCCTGAATTAATTAAATTCGGTTATGTTTGGTTATATTTGTTTGTCTTATTGTGCGTTTATCAATATATAGTCTATAACATATCCCAATGTAATAAATTATGAATAATATGACTCATTTTTTGAAAATCAATCTAGAGAAAGCATGTCTAATTTTCTTTCTTAATGGAATAACATCAACATCATAATAATTTGATGTGAATCCAATTTAGTCCCAATATTTTTTGAGAAAAAATAGATTCGATTAGATTCGATTTGAAGGGTCAAAATTTTTATTTTTTTTCATTTCTACCAATATTTTCTAAAAGGTTATTCTTAAAAGGTTACCTATTTACTTTTTTGTTTCTGGTGAAAAATTTTTTGGAAAGGGGTTGGATTCACCCACGATTCAAAGGCAGGGTGAAATCTCCTTTCGTTCTAGGTCCTCCAATGTTGGGCAGGGCAAACCGTCAATTACCCTCAGGCGACTACCTAGATACCTAGGAGTTAGGATGCCTCCCCAAGCGTCGTGACTGGAGCCACAACAAAGTGGCACTCATAGGAATCGAACGCACTTCATTTGTGAGAGTGTCCGATACTTTCGCCAGTTGAACCCAATGATTATTATAAATTCATTTTAACTAATTCTCACTTACCAAAAATTATGAGTTAGATCATTAAATATATCTTAAATTAATAAAAATTTCAAATTTATCGCTGTTAAATTTTTCTCTTTTTATATTTACAAATCATTCTCATTTCTCTCTCTCTATTTTTTTTTTTTTTTT
>QFDD01002025.1:0-23669 GCA_006871305.1 Vachellia collinsii | reverse complement strand
ATGCAGAACCATTGATTAATTTAAAACAACCCCTCATCAGTTGATCAAAACGCTAACATAGTTACTCATTCTAAACCAATTCCTTTGGTATATGCATCATTCTTCTCACCTTTTAGTTTTTTTTTTTTAAAAAAATTCAATTGAAAAGCTTGAACCATATGAATTTTCAATCCACTTTTATGTTCATAATTCAAATGCTAGTTTCATTTGACGTTATATTTATTCAAAAAAAAAAAACAAAGTAAAAAACAAAATCCTTGGAATTCAAACATTTGAGGCCTCTCAAGGAATGATGCAATTGAAATGATTGGGCATAGAGAGGACAGATTCCAAATATTTTGTGGGCCTACTGAAGGAGTGTTTGTATTTGTTTCCAAGCCCACTTTTGAAGGACGCAACTTGTCCAGAAAAGTGGGCCTACGTACAGTAATATTCCACTTTTTTGATATTATTAATATAAATCATGAAGAATAATATAATTCATTCATCAGATTAAAAAAAAAACTACAACTAGTTATACTTATATTTGGAAAAATCCACATTTTTGCTGTTTGTCTCTTTGTTACTGCATGGGGTCAGAGTGTCAAAAGTGGATGAGTTTGAAATCACAATCTAAATATACTTATATAGTGTTTTTTTTTTTTTTCACAAAAACAATGTGTAGTTAAAGGGTACTTATTACATAATATTGGGGCCATAACTGACAGGCCCAAAAGTAGTGCCTAAGCTGAAACATAGCGTGAAAAGAAGATTGAAACCACAATTGTTGTGTGTTTATTTGGATTAACAATAAAAGGTATATTTCTAATATGGTTTACTGTCAATAAAACATGAATGCAAAAAAAGTTTTATCTTGATTTGTGTGACATCTTTTCTCAGCACCATCACAAACAGACTCTTATCAACTATGTGTCTCAGAGCTTGCCAATTATAAGAGTGTGGGGCTAAGCCCGTATCACTTAGTCAGGCGTATACATGAATCTTATCAGCAATCAAAATGACATAAGAACTGCCAATGGGATTGGATTTATCGGAAATGGCTAATCCATCACAACGTAATCAATCATGATTCGAATCTCTATCGGGGACGTATGTCCACATTTAGTATACGATAATGTTTTGACATATAATTGCTTCCCATGGGAGAATATTTGGGCTTTAACAAAAATGATATTAGAACTCCAACAACAGATGTTGAAATGCCAATGAGCAATACCTTCCGCAGTGATTCGGTCAGTAACGCCTCCATGAACCACCACCAGGTAGAGGTAGACGTGACACAGCTCAAGAAATCATCACCCTGTGGGGTTTCAAAAGGTTGATGGTGCGATCCACACTGGCAAGAGACTATCACTTCTTTTAAAGCTGAACCAAAAGACGGCTTTCCTCTAGCAAGAGGTGGACAGCAAGGCCAAATATGATGAGGTCGGCAACATTTTCACTGCAACACACAAACACCTCCTAATTCAAGCACCGTCCTGTTCATCTGCCACTGTTAGTTTCGATCGTCGTCTTCTTGCAGCAGCACACTGTCGCCATTCAAGTTGGCATTTTGTGGTGTGCGCTTTTCAAATCTTCTTCATAAAAGGGCCTTGGTTTCATGCTGCTCAACCTCATATCTGAATGGGCCTAAATGATGGGCTTTACTCGGGCAGTATCGCGAGGTCTTCATTATGGGCTCATACAATCTATTCGGGTCGGGCTGGTGGGGCATTGGCGTCTCGAGCGACTGAGAGAGCCTTGATGCAATGCTGGGTGCGGAAGCAATTCACAGACGTCGTCGCTGCCATCGAAAGGTGGAGCAACCGCCAATATAGACATTGCTCTACAAATCCTTCCGAGGCTTGGAATTGGAAGAGGATAATAACGTATTAGTAGCCGGAGCCTCCATGAGCAGCAACAAATCAAGGAATTTTCGCCGCCGCGGCGGAGACGACGACGACGACAACGAGACCGCCGGCGGCGATACGGTCTCAACAACCAACCCAGTGAAACCCCCGTCAAAACCGTCGTCCATTTCTGGCTCCAAGCCTAAGAAGCCACAAGCTCCCAAGCTTCTCAGCTTTGCCGACGACGAAGAGAATG
The DNA here is from genome assembly GCA_006871305.1 of Vachellia collinsii. Classification (NCBI taxonomy): domain Eukaryota; kingdom Viridiplantae; phylum Streptophyta; class Magnoliopsida; order Fabales; family Fabaceae; genus Vachellia; species Vachellia collinsii. Next base: position 21,584 of record QFDD01002025.1, on the reverse strand, counting down.
AAACCCCATCGCGTTCGAAACGGTCCGTTCCGGACAAGTCCTCTTCTCGTCTTGCCAAGTCTTCCTCCTCCTCTCACAAGATGACTACCCTGAAAGACCGTATGGCTCATTCCTCGCCCGCCACCGGTTCTGTTCCTTCTAACGTTCAGCCCCAAGCTGGAACCTACACCAAGGAAGCACTCCGTGAGCTCCAGAAGAACACACGAACTTTGGCCAGCAGTTCTCGTCCTTCGTCGGATTCTAAACCCTCATCCGAACCTATTATTGTATTGAAAGGCCTTGTGAAACCCACGGAACCAGTGAAAGAAGTACCGAAATTGGATTCTGAGGACGAGCAAGATGAGCTTAAGGAGAAAAATGCTGACTTATTTCGCAGTGCTAAAGATGATGCCCAGGACAAATTGGCTTCAATTGGGCTTACAAATGGCAAGAACTCATCTGGGTCGCTGTTTCCCGATGAAGAGACCATAAAAGCTATCCGGGCGAAAAGGGAACGGCTGAGGCAGGCTCGTCCAGCAGCACCGGATTATATCTCGTTGGATGGTGGAAGCAATCATGGTGCCGCTGAGGGGCTAAGCGACGAAGAACCAGAGTTCCAGGGTCGAATTGCTATGCTTGGGCAGAAAATGGAAGGGGGAAAGAAGGGTGTCTTTGAGGATGTGGATGAGAGAGCAATGAGTTCGCGATTAAAAGATATTGGAGAGTTTGATGATAATGATGACGATGAGGAGGAGAAGCTGTGGGAAGAAGAGCAATTTAGAAAAGGATTGGGAAAAAGAATGGATGAAGGGTCTAATGCTAGAGTAGGCAGCAGTGATGTTCCTGTGGCTCAGGGTGCCCAGCAGCAAAAATTCACTCCCTCAGCCGCTACTGTATATAGTGCAGCTTCAAGTGCCTCCATAAGTCCTAGCATTGGAGGAACAATTGGGACATCACCGGTATTGGATGTCATGTCCTTATCTCAACAAGCTGAGATCGCTAAGAAAGCTCTGCAAGACAATGTTAGGAGGCTTAAGGTATTAGCGGCTTTTAACATCGTCAAACTGGCAGAAATATTAGTTTATGAGCACTGTTTTCGGTCTGATATATGTGATTTTAGATTGCCTTAAATTAATCATTATGATAGCTAATTATATACTTATATTTCTTTTGTGAATCGCATCCATCTGAATTCTGAACTAGAGTGTAAACTTGGTCAGTGAAACATCTTTCTAGGAATAATCTGAGAAATTTATTATGCTTTGGAGCCATTATAGTACTGTTAGAATCTGAATAAGAAGAGAGATAGGAGCAAGAGAAATAGCAGGGTATGGAGGCAAAGGAACTAGGAACCCTTTAAGCCAGGATCTATGCTTTTGAGTCAGGAGTATCTCCATACATCTGAAGAGTACCTTATTCACGTCACAAGAGCATACAAGTGATGTCAAAGATTCCTCATAACACCCTAGAACTGAAACTAACTTCATCCCACATACATTCTAGCATTTGCCACGTGTACATAAGACACTCTGGTAGCTGCCGCATCACAAAATAACTGGATACAACGGATACCTGCTTAAAATGGAGTTTTTGAAGATAATTCTTTCTCCCTTTCGTCCCTAAGAATGACTCTTTTCCCAATTCAGAAGATGTGCTTCATTATGTATCAAGAAAGTATTGAGTTGTGCCTGGAGACTAAAGTGCATGTTTCCTTACTTGGATGACCATGACTATTACTATTAGATCCCACTTGTTTAAGGCATAGGAAAAGCATTCTCTTTTAATCAGATGTTGAATTATCTATTATATTGCCACCTTCATTACTCCATAATAACTATATATATAATCTTAGTTCTAGAGGATTGCATAATGTCGTTATTGAAACTCTTTGAGGGCTAGCATATCTTTCTTATTTATATCTGAGATGAAAGGGAATGCAAGACTTTTTTTTTTTTTTTTGGTGCGTGGCTTGAAAGTTTTATGGACAATTGAAGTGTCATGTATGCGAATTGTTTCAAATTTTGATTATAATTGGTTGATTTTGTCAGCAGCAACATGCATGCTATTACCATCATATCTCTATACTTCAAGGCCATACTTTTATGTGCTACGTTGTTTGGATCATGAAAAGTGCCTTGGATACAAGACTTGTCCATCCAACATGATTTCTATAAATATTTTCATAATTGTTTGCGTTTCTTTTTTAAAAAACTTGACAGGAATCTCATGACAAAACAGTGTCATCGTTGAATAAAACAGATGAAAATCTGTCTTCCTCACTTTTGAATATCACTGCTCTTGAAAACTCTTTGGCAGCAGCAGATGAGAAATACAGGTTTATGCAAATGCTTCGAAGCTACGTTGCAAATATATGTGACTTTTTACAGGTAGCTATACTTCTTGATTGCTTCATCTTTCTGGTTTGAGCTTGAACACATGAATGAATAACTATAGGCCCTGTTTGGTATGAAGGAATTGAGGGGAATGGAACACATGCGTGAATAACTATAAGAGCTATTTTACCTTATTGTGTTCCAAGGTTTTGGATGGACTAGGGGGAAATAATCTGTGGATATGCTTGGTTTCCTTATATTTGGAATATTTTTTTTTGAGCTGAATGTTTTTCTTTGCCATTAGATGTATGGGATGGATAATATAATATGTGGCGCTCTCTCTTAAGGTGGCAATTACAACCCATTAGTCGAGCAACTTAGATTAGGAAAGGCTAGATAATTCACTTCAACTTTGGCAACTTACATTTGCATTTCACTGAATTGAATCTTAAGTTCCTAGAACTCACCAAGAGATCGACCTAGGTTTCCTCTATCTATAGAGAGTTATCTAGTTTAATTTGGTGCCTAATGACAAGGCTTGTCAAATTCTGCCGCTGTTGCCAGGAAGTTCTAATTGGTTGGGATTTTTGTTTAATTAGGTTTCATTTTTTTTTAAAAAAAAAAACTTGCTTAGAGTGTCCTATGTGGGTTATCGATTTCTAAAATATTTCTGCATCCAACTTGATTAGCTTGTGAATGAACCATTGATGGAGTTATCGCTTTCTGAAACTAGCATCTGATTGTTAAAATTGCTGAACCGTTGACAATTGCATCCAAATCTGTTGTGTGTAGACTGTAGTGGCTGGAAATCTGAGCGTCACTCCTTTAACTAGTTTAGTTTTGATAGGATGTTTGTGGGGCATTTTGTTGGGTTGATTGGTGACATCTCCTCCATCTGATTGTGCTGCCATATCTTCATTGCATCTTCTGCAAAGCTGCATAACTCATTGCTAGATTAGGATTTTGCAGCATTCATTAAGTGAGGGCTGTTTTATCAATTTACACAGTTGCACTGTTTTTTAGAAAATGAAATAAAGAGTTTTCTTTCCTGTTTTTATGTTCCAAAAGTGATAAAAGCCTAATGATGTGCCTGTCTGTATTCTGAGCACCATTTTTTAAAAAAATATAGAACAAAGATTTCCTGCTTCTTTTCACTCTGTCACTACTGTTTTGGGGTGAAGGATTGCTTGCGGTTGCAAGTAAGCAGTTTATCTAGTGCATTTAATTGCCTTTTGGTCAAGTTAAACATAAAATTGACACTCTGATTCATTTGCAACATCCTTGAGGTTTAAATCTGGTGCATGTGGCTAAGCTTTGGTGATGGATTCACTGTTTCAATTCAACTGGACTCTTGTCAATTTTTCTTCTGAATTAAACCAGCTTGCTGGAACTACAAACCTGAATTGCAAGATGATTTGCTCCCTGTTTGCTGAACTTTACCAGAAATTGATCAAATTGGCATTTGCAAATTCATTTCCTTTTATTGAGCTGTTTCTGTATCACTAGTGTTGAGTTTGCATTGCTGATGTATTTGGTCAACTTATTTGGTACATTCAGTTAGTTTTTGGTTAGTTTGACCATGAGTTCTGATTCTGAACTGTGATTATCTGTTGCTGGCAAGTTCCCCATTTTTGACACTGTATGGCTGACTTGGGTAATGTGCACTTTACGCATTTCCGACATGCATCTTGGTTTGACTGATTTGTGATTTGGTGATAAAATTCCCTTCTGAACTAAGTTGCTTGCTGCTTGAGCTTGTATTCTGAGATTTGAACTTAAACTGTGTGACTGCACTTGCTGGTGCATTTTGAACTGATGTCTCTCACTCAAATGGAAGCTGCTGTTGATGCTGCTTTGTTAGAAGCATGCATCTTAGAATGTTTGCTAGATGCTGTTTTGGCTAGAATTTTACATGCTACACACTTTCCTCTTCATTGGAATTTTTGAAACTCACTTGTGCATTGTGTAATCTTGCCGTAATTTCCTAGGAAATCTCTGTTCAGGCACCTACAGGTCCTTAGAATTTGGACTGTCTTAAGTGAAATTAACAGATGAAAATATTAAGTTAGTGGATTAGGTTGTTCTGTGCACTCTTGCTGTGACCTTGTGACCTCTATAGCCATAATTGGTGTATCTAATGGTACGAGTCTGAGTGCTGGCATATAACCCTGAACCTGTGCATGTCACTCTGGTTTTGTTTGATCAAGAATTTTTCTTCAAAAATTTGAGTCATGTAGTTGTTCATTTTAACCTCAATTTTGCTGTATGAATGTGAGAATTGGCAAGTGAACTCTTGTTTGACCATGTTTTAAGCAGGTCACTTTGCTGAATTTGTAAAAGTTTCAAGAAAAGTGAGTTTGCTTGTTGTTGGAACTTGCCTTTGAAACCTGAGCTGGACTTAAGAACGTTGTGATATTTGGTGCATATTTTAGATTGTTCTTTTGATCTCAGTTGCTCATATTGAAGTGCATTTGGCTGTCACCTTATCTTATTCCATTTGAGCCTGTTTCTGAAATCTGAGGTTCACAAAATTTTTGGCATAAGTTCACATTTTTGCATCCATCCTTTGAATTAGAGTCTAAGTGCATGCTGATACTGATCACTTGCTGAACTCATTTTGACTGTGCAATTTAATTACTAAGCTTTGCAAATTGCCTCTGTCAAAGCTTTGCAATTTTGTCATAGTTCATGAAGAGCTAAACATGAAACATGGTGGGAGGATAATCACATGTTGCTCATAAATTAGTTGGAAAACTTGAAAGTTTTCATCGAATTTTATTTGCAGAAGGTTGTATTTAGTTAGTCATGATCTCATCATTATTCTATTAGCAGCAAACCTTGATTAGTGACATTTAATTTATGAAAAAATTGTTGCCAGCATCTTCTCCAGTCTGGTTGCCATCTTTTGCAGCTGTTTGTCCTTCATGATCTTGACAAATAATTGTGATCTTCTTTGGTTTAGGACGAAGGAAAATGGATTCTTCTAGTTATTGTTTTATGTTGCATTAATTATCAATAATTATATCTAAAAGCAACTTGTCGTTTAGGATGTTAAAAAACTGTTCTTCTGTCTATAGAATTTGGAAATTTAAGTGCCTGCTTGTCTCTTTTCCCAAAGCTACTCTGTGGGATATCATTTATCGATTTGCCACTAAGATAATTCTGTAACTTCCAGCACAAAGCTCCTTATATTGAGGAACTTGAAGAGCAGATGAAGGGTCTTCATGGAGATCGTGCTTCAGCTATCTTTGAAAGGAGAAACACCAACAATGATGATGAAATGAAGGAGGTAGAAGCTGCTGTGAAAGCGGCAATGTCGGTTTTCAACAGGAGAGGTAGCAATGCTGAATTAACTGCTGCTGCTGCAAGCGCAGCTCAGGCTGCATCTACTGTTGCAAGAGAGCAAAGAGACCTACCAGTGAAATTAGATGAATTTGGTAGAGATTTAAATCTTGAGAAAAGGATGAAAATGAAAGTGCAGGAAGAGGAACGTTATCGCAGGAAACTTCGGGCACTTAAATCTAATAAACAGGCACATATGGAGATAGATTACGTGGAAATAGATTATCAGAAGATAGAGGGAGAATCTAGCACTGATGAGAGTGATAGTGAAAGCCAAGCTTATCAATCACAATGTGATTTGTTGCTGCAGACTGCGGACCAAGTTTTCAGTGATGCAGCTGAGGAATATGGCCAGCTCTCTTTGGTTAAAAAGAGATTTGAAGAATGGAAAAGGGAGTATTCATCAAGCTACCGTGATGCTTATATGTCACTAAGTCTTCCGTCTATCTTCTCTCCTTATGTGAGGTTGGAACTCCTGAAGTGGGACCCACTCCGCAAGGGATCTGATTTTCAAGAGATGAAATGGTAAAAAGTTATTGAATTTGTTACTGATCTACTTGAGATACTATTGTTGCAGATAAATGAGTATAATGGGGTGTCTCCTATTTTTCTCCTCTCTTCTCATGTTTAGGTATAAAATGTTGTTCACCTATGGTTTGGCCGAAGATGGCAAAGATTTGGTGCACGATGATGATGATCCTGACCTTGAACTTGTCCCTAGTTTGGTGGAGAAGGTTGCACTTCCTATTCTTCAGTATGAAATTGCCCATTGCTGGGACATGCTCAGTCAACAGGAAACAGTGAATGCAATTACTGCTACGAAGTTGATTGTGCAACACGTGTCTCATGAGAGTCAAGCTCTTGCTGATCTATTAGTTTCAATTCGCGCACGATTGACTGATGCTGTTGCTAGTATTACGGTATGACTAGAATGTGCAAGTCTCCATTTATTTTTCGAGCACACTCTTAACCTAAGGCCCAGTTGCCTGTATATTTGTATGCCCAATCTATTTATTCTGTGCATGACTGTAAGTTTTGTTGCTCTGCATGAGGATGAATTTTCCATCGAAGTAGTCATGTAGCTGCAAGAATTTTTTTTTTTTTTTATAAGATTTTTTTTTTTAATTGCATTTGATGAATGAAATTTTCATCTTTTGTACTCTTGTAGGTCCCAACATGGGGCCCGCTGATACTAGCCGCTGTTCCAGATGCTGCACGAGTTGCCGCGTATCGATTTGGTGTGTCTGTTCGACTATTGAGAAATATTTGCCTTTGGAAGGATGTTTTTGCAATACCAGTATTAGAGAAGCTAGCTCTTGATGAGCTTTTGTTCGGAAAAGTTTTACCTCACTTTCGAAGCATATCAGAAAATGTTTATGATGCAATAACAAGAACAGAACGGATTATTGCTTCACTATCTGGAGTATGGGCAGGCCCAAGTGTTGTAGGAGATAAAAGGTATGATGATGGTGTTTTTTCTCGACATATCATTTATCTATCTTGGAACTAATTTTGTGCAAATTCTTGAGTCTTTTGAACCCCACTAATTTGGTTACTACTACTAGCTGAGCATTAATTATTGTGTTTGAGATACTGATCATGTGATGTAGGGTGTGTTAATAGGGGCAAAATTTTTCACCAGTCCATGAAATAGGCGGAGAAAACAGTTGTACTTATCACCTTACGCTATTACTACAGAAGAGATCAACTAATTATGTAGAGGCACTCAGGAACCCATAAAAACAAACCAACAAAAGTTCCATTAGTCATTTACAAATGGATGGGGATTTTATCACCAAAGAGTGGTATTATGTGAAAAGAAGTCTTCACATGAGGTTTCTTGCGTGTTGCTGTGTTCAAGTGGGCATATGAACACTTGTTTGTATGTATATTTGTTAATAGATGGATCAGAGGCAAGTTGTTTGGGGATTCACTTGAACAGGTTACTGAGAACCTGACATAGACTGAAGGTTCTCTACGTCAAACGTTCATGAGTTCCAAGTCTGTGCCTTTTTCATTAAAAGGTTTTGCTATGGCCCTGTAGGTTCCTTCCCTTTTCAGATTAGTCTCTATAGCTTGGAAGATTTTAATTAAGTCCTTACATATCTCAAATTGGGTTTGTGTGAGGTACCTAGGTCCAACATTGAATTGTATGAGATGCTTTGTTGAGTATTTAAGTGGGATGATTCTCTCATCTCATTAACTGCTTTTTAGGAAGGGGTCCTCATCTCACTGCTGTAACCTTTTGAAACTTCAAGGACTTGAAGATGTGTCCAATATTACGACATGCATGTGCACTGTTGTCTTAGTTTGTCTAGTTTTTTTCAGCTGCTAATCTCATGTTTTCATTGCCCCTCCTTGTTTTCATGTGTAGTCGCAAGTTGCAGCCACTGGTTGATTACGTGCTGTCACTGGGAAGGATTTTGGAGAGAAGAAATGTTGGTGGTGTGGTGGAGGGTGACACTAGTCAACTCGCTCGGCGTTTGAAGAAAATACTCGTTGACCTTAATGAATATGATAATGCCAGGAATATAGCCAGAACCTTCCATCTCAAGGAGGCATTGTGAGCTAGGAGGGATTTTCTCATGTCGATTTACTCCAAACATAGGCGTATCTTTGACAACTGAAGTGGGCTTTCATGACAGCAATTACCAAACATTCATGTGGGGCTATACATCTACAATGTTGCACATGAACCATGAAAATTACACACAGGCATCTTTGTCCCACTGCCAAATAGGCATGAATAAGAACCTGCTGTGACATGTACTTCATCAATGGTTTTCTCAGCGCTCCTTCTCTCAGATACGGCAGGGTTCTTCTACCAGCAACCATAAAGTGCATATAATTTCCTCTTTCTTTCTGGTTGTGAAGAGGGAGGCATTCCTTGGTCCTTGCCTCCAAGTTGTTTTGCCACTATTGCTTCTTTTATTGTGGGGAGGTGTTGTTCAAGAGAGAAGACATAATTATTGTAAAAATTTTGCCGAGCTTTTATGTAATTCATATTTTTAGTGGGGCATTATCATCGGTTATGTTTCTATTCTAATGTTCAAATTATTGGGATATTCATTGTATCTTAACCGTGACAGGTTTTCCACATAAATGACTAGAAATTGCCTTTTTCTCATTAGTGATATGAGAACTTGATTACTTTAATGAATTCATTATCTTAAATTTTGCTGAAGTCCTCAATAGTGATTTTGATCAATTACAATGATGCTGTTCAATCCATGAAGTTTACTTATAGGTATAGTCAACTTCATTTAGTAAACTAAAAGAAAACTTCTTGTTGTTGTCCACGACAGTGATGCTGCCAGCTTTTAGGAAAAGCTCAGTTATAAAAACACTGGCAGACACTCCTCTCATGTATGGGCGTGAGGTTGAAAGGCTTTGAAGATTTTGCATTAGGCAACATGCATGGTATATGATTTCTATGGGCCAGGCCTTAAGAGGGAAGACCATAGGCCAGGTCAAAGCCCACTACACGATTTTCTAAATTTTAGTAACTCAGTAAGATTCAATTTATATAAACTTGGTAGATCAATGTTAAAAAAATAAATGAATAAATTGGTAGATCTTCAAACCGGGGTTTGAATACAGCTTGAATAAAGCAGAAGTGACTAGCTCCATATTAAATTGTCAATTAAGGTTCAAATCTTTGCTGGGAGAGAGGTGCCTCCATTCATTGTTCGATAGTGTTTCAAACATAATTACCTCTAATAGAAGGATATTTATACTTAACCAAAAATTGGTGGACCAAATTTATTTTTCCATTAAAGGCAATTCTATTTAAAAGATTGTCAATCGTTAAATGTAAACCTTTCTCTCAACATGGATTAGAACTGCAGTTTTTTACGTTGTTAGGGACCAGTTCTTAATGTTAGTCCTGACCTCATCAAATTTATTCTTGATAGATAGATAAACATATTAATGATTTTAGTAGTGGAATTTAGTTTAACAATATTAAATGTTCGTTATAATCAATTAATTATTTAATTTTTGAAATGTTTTTATGTGGTGTCCATTTTTAAGAATTTCTCCTGTGAATTTAAACAAAGTTAAAAAAAAAATGCACCATCATCTTATTCTTATGCCCTTTGAAGTGTTAAATAATGCAAATGTTAGTAGAAGATGGGTTCAATGAAATGACAAAAAGCATGTTTGATTTTTTCTCAGAAGTGCTTCTAGAAGTACTTTCACGCAAATTGAAATAACACTCATCTCACATATTTACCAATCACTTTTCAAAAGCTATTCATAAAAATGATGCAAATATTGTGACTACGTTCAGAGGTTGAGATCCATCTCTGTCAACCTACTCGGAAACTCCAACAAAAACCACCAAGAAAAACATTGGGGATAACCCTACCAAAAATATTTGTTCCATTTATGTGAACTCGAACTAAATATTTTGTATTTAGCTTTGATTTGATTTGCGTATGAAATAATCAAATAAAGAAATTTTGGGAGTGCAGAATTTTAAAAAAAAGTACTAAAATACGTAAACATAGCGTTGAAAAAGGATTGCTAGTATAATAAATTCGAAAACCTAGCATGTGAATTCAAATGCTATATATATATATATATATTAGGTTTTAACAAGACTTTGAAATGCTTAAAAAGAAAATAAAAAAAATTTTATATCAGGTTTTAACAGTTGGTGGAATTTTTTTTAAAAAAATAATATTCATTGCTTACATGTTGGACACATAAAAAAAATTTGTGGGTAGCTAGCAGGGTTTTACATTGGCAAAGATTTCAGGCTCATGAGATTTCCCTTATAACGCTTGGGAATTTCTTATGTTTCTCTTATCAGATTATTAATAATTATAAAATTTATATTTCTATTATCAAATCTTATAATAAGTGTTTGTTTGGAAAACTACAAAAAATACTTTAACGTAAATTGAGATAAAACTCTTTATACATATTTAAAACTCTGTATGATTACTTAAAATAAACTAATCTAAACACTAGTTAAATCTTGAAAACTTTTGTAAAAAGGGAAACCTTTTTCATAATATGTTTATTTTAATTTCATAAATCTGTTGTGTCATTTTCTAATACAACAACAACAAAGCTTTTATCCTACTAGTGGAGTCAGTTATATGAATCAGACGTTGTCATTGCACTCTGTTATATATCATATCATTGGATAGATTATTCACCATAAGATATCTCTCTATAACCCTCTTGAAAGTACACGGAAAGTCCACTCTTGTCTCTTCATGCAATTAAGTCATTCACGTGCACCTTGACGCTCTGTATGTGCATGGTGACAGTTCGCTGCAACATTCTGATTGAAATTGTGTTTTTATTCACTGACCGCTCCTGTATATTTTATATAATATATATATTACTTTAAAAAATGAAAATAAAAAATATGCAAAATTTAAGAAAAATTTGTAATTTTCTTTTTCATATGCATATGTATCTTTTTGTTGAAGTCAATTATATTCAATATATTATTAAACATTAAATGTACTCACTCCTTCATAGCGGGGTTTCGATGTTGATAGATAAGCCTTATCAGTTCAGTTTTAATATTTTTTATTACCAAGTAAATACATCATTATATTGAATATAATGATATTTAAAATAGTTGGGGTTTGGATCTTTATTCTTCTATGTTAAATATAGGCATACCATTGTACATGACAGGTCATACGTTTTGGGCACATATTATAAAGTGGGTTCGTTGTGTTGATGAGAGGAGGCCCCAACCATTAATTAATGATTGAATGTTGAATATTGAATATATACCTACGACACATCTCGGTCGGTAGCCATGCATCTGATCACCTAACCGTTACTAACCAACCCAAGAACAACGAAACTTTCAAATGGCTTCCCAAAGTTGTGGGATCCCTCCTCCACAAAAGCCAATTTCACTCTTCAGTAAATTTTTTTTATCATCAAATAAAATATTGAATTGGGGGGGGGGGGAAATTAAACCTCTTGAATGACTAATTTTTTTGCTTTTTGTTTTTAAAATTAAGAGGTTTATTTTCCTTAAAAACAACACAAAATGTAAGCTGTTTCAGGTGATTGGTATGTCAATTACGATTAAAACAATATGTTTTATTTTTTCCATATTGGAGAGAGTTAAGATAATATGTCACTTTTGAAGTATATAAGTATTTCTCTCATAGAGGCCTCCCCACCGTTTCTATATTCATACATTTATGTATTCAAATAATGAGTAAGAAAAAACAGTTATGTTGAGTTGAAGGAATGTTGGTATCTTTTAATTAGGGTCTTAGATTTCCGTCATTTGGACAATAACAAATAATATTATGAAAACTGTAAAATATGGATTAGTTGGTCACACAGAGTGTTAATTAAATATTTTTTTTTTAAGAAAAGAGAGTAACACAGACACGTGTGTTATTGGCCTAAAAATTATAATTTGATATATATATAGTAAGTTTAGTTTTAAAAAATAATAATGATTAGTGCTAAGAATTATTATTTGAGATTAACAATGTTAAGATTAGATGACTAAAAATTACTTTATAAAATTAACATATCAAAACCAAAAACTTATGTATATAAAGTTAAATGAACAAAACACACATTTTTCCATTATTTTAATTATTTCATGTATATATAATACACACACACATCCACGCATCTTTTAATGAAAAAAATGATGAATTCTTCAAACTCCCAATTTTGAGAGAGAGAAGACAGATGCATTTGTGCGTTCTGCAATGGGTCCTTTTTTGACTATTTCAATTGGCAGATGCCTCTTTGTATGGTTGAAGAGGCATGCATGATTGTAATTACATGATTAGCCCTCTTTTAATTATTAAATTATTTCCAAATCTAAACCCCAACATTATATAACCTCTTATAACGTGATGAACTTGGTTTTAATCTTGATGAAAGATGTACTCACATTTAATGTTTGATAATATTTTAAATATGATTGCCTCTAAAATACACACGCCTAGTAAAAATAGTAATAAGATATCATATGTCATCTATCAAATGGAGAGGGAGAGACACAAGTACAAGTACTTAAATGATGAGTCCACCGGATCTTTTGATGAACCATGAAGCTATCACTTTTAACTATATATGATAGAAATGGAGTTGTTTATTTAAGAAAAAACAGAGAGAGTTAAAAATAGGCTAAATTAATTATTAAATTTTTCTATATATAAAATTTCAGTATTTTTCATTTTTCACAATTACCCGTATTCATCGTACTAAAATTTTAATGTTCTATTAATTAACTTAATTAAAGACTAAGGAAACAAATGAAAGAAAATAATTAATGCAACGTGCATCTCTCAAGAAAACTTACTTTTGGGATTAAGAAATGCTCCTTATTGTAAATGTAATAGCTAGTCAGTGCCTCAGAGGTTATGTTTTGTTCTTAAATATAACGTCTTGATTTATTTTCTCTTCCAATTTATAAAGTTTTTTTGAGGTCAATACAATGTAATTTTTATAATTTAACTTCATTTTAGTTTTAGTTCATATTGTTTCAAACTATGTATATATATAGGTTTTGGTTCCTCAAAACGTTCCAATTTTTATTAAAATATAGATATTAATATTTTAGATAAGAAGAAACTTGAGGATCAAAACATATATAATTTGAAATTATTGAGATTCCTAAAACTAAAATGAAAACAAATTATAAAGATTAAATATCATTTAATTCAAGTTTTTTCCCAAACTATTATTATATTGATCGCATATGTAATATATTTAAAGGTATATCAATAAATATTGTATGTCCAAAAAATGATTTTGAACTCATTCAGATTTCGGCCCAAATGGCAGAGACAGTCCAGTGACGGTCCCAACGACTGAGACTTGCCAGAAGCCTCACGTCTATGACCAACGTCAGCGATCGTCTACCCCCAGCGACACAAACACTCGTCTCCTAATCCACGACCACCCCACGACTTCCATGAATGTCGGACCAGACCGTTTTAATCCACGGATTCAACATCCACACTGTCTAGATCCACGGAGCAATACTGTAACTGTACAACAGCTAGCAAATCATAAGTCTATCTATTTATTTTGCTAATATGTAACAAGAGCAACATCTGATCACAGAGAACAACTCTTGTTCCTCTTCTTCTTTTGATCTCTCTCCCTCCGCTGCTCACTGTACACTGCTTCTAAACATTAATAAAAATCATTGGCCTAGCCATCATGAGACTCCCTTTTCATTCTTGCATCAGAGACTGCATTGCTATTTTCATCTTATACTGTTGATTCCTCGAACCTCCTTTTAAAAGCATATTTCCCTGAAATTTGCACAAGCAAGTATAATGTAAACATGAAGTAAATTTTCTTAAAACAAACATAAATTTATTACAAAATAACTAATTAACTCAACCAGTTTTTTTAATATATGTAAATTAATTATTTAACTCACAATTAACATCAAATCCAGAGTTGGAACTTCGAACCTAAAGGTAAAAAAGCTTAATGACAGCTAAAAATGTTTCAAAATGTTCTGATCAAGATGGTGAGCTACAAATTAAATATCTATCAATACAATTATAAAGATCTAAGTTACAAAACACCAAAGAGACATACGTTGTGGATAATATATTATAAGGCTTTTTTTTGTTCATTTATTTTTAAAGTGTCAGTCCTTATTCTAATATGCCATGTGCCCATATATGTATGGTTGGGATGGCACACTCATGTGTAGAGAGTTATGATCACACGATTAAGTCCACTTGATCTGTTGATGAGCAATACAATGAAAGGGAAAGTCGAAAGGGAGAGCTGTATATTTCATGAAAGCTAGTAGTAAGAAAGCCTTTTTATAAATAGAAGGTTGTTTATTCGGTTGGCTTGTAACACGAGGCTGTTGTTAATTGCTTCTCTAAACAAAAAATGAAGCTGTCACTTTGGATGTGCTAATTAATTACTCCTTTGGTTTTCAACATATGAGCTAATTGAAAAGTTGATTTTTTTTTTAATATAAATTGAAAAATTGATATTGATTCTAAATGTATGACATATTTCATACATTTATCAAGTTTTTCACAAGTTACCTCTATTGATACTTCCTTAATACTCTCTTAGGGAATTGAACAAAATACTCTCTCCCGGTCCTCCTTTATAAGTAGCATTTTTCTTGTCTGGCGGTTTTTTTTATAAGTAACAAGTTGTTTTTGTCTAAAAGTTTAATATATGTTTTATTTTCACTCCCACTTAATTATATGTTTCTTTCATTTCTTTTCTTCACTCATTCTCTCTTATCTATTTTTGAATTTTCTCACTCATTCTCATTCACACTTCTCCTTCGCTCCAATAAATAAGGTATACTTAAAAAAAAGTATATTTCTAACACATTTATTTCCTTTACGTAATTTTAACCAATAATTTATTTTGCGTAATTTGATATTTGTTACTTATAAAAAGGTTCAAAAAGAATACTTTGTTAAGGCTCAATTATACAAAAATTTGTGAATTATAAGTTAGTTGCATATAACTTCTGACATTTCAAAGTTTAAACTTAACCAATTTTCTTATAATATAACGAAATTAACATGCCAAATCAATAGAAGACACATGACATCCTATATGACATCATATATGACTTATAATTTTACAAAACTTCCATGAACTTTAAATTGTTGGATAAGTTATATGTAACTGCCTTCAAATCAAGGGAGTTATATAAAATCATCAAGTTACATAAGATACCAAGTAGAATGTCATGTGTTTTTTTGTTAAAAAATAACGGAAACTTAACGGCAGGGTTACATGATAAACAAATAAAAAGTTTATAGGCTAAAGTATACATTTAGTCCTTTAAGTTTACATCAAGTTTCAATTTAGTCCCTTAAGTTTAAAAAGTACACTTTTAGTCCCTTATCATTAACACCATTAGTTTTACTTAACAGAAAATGTTAATTCAATCACCATTCTGCAATTAAATAATGTTAAAATGTATTTAAATATTGATTATTTAATATACTTATTTTTATATTTGAAACTTTAACCATATTTTATTAGTATTTAATTGCAAAATCACCATCTAAATTTGTTAAATCACCATTTTCCGTTAAGTAAAACTAATGGTGTTAATATTAAAGGACTAAAAGTGTACTTTTTAAACTTAAAGGACTAAACTGAAACTCAAGGTAAACTTAAAGGAGTAAATGTATACTTTAGCCAAGTTTATAAGGTTAAATTTAAACTTTCAAATATCATAGTTATATGTAATTTACCCACAGTCTAGGGAGTTTTATATAATTTAGCCTTTCTAAAGCAAATTATCTTTCTAATTTGATGGTGAGAAATACTTATATGGTTCCAGAATACCACGTCATTTGTTTTCTCCCTAACTAAAATGTTCCTTGAAAAAAATAAATAATCAAGAGAACTTTATGTGATATGAGACCCATAAAAAATAATTAAAATGTTTTTAATAAATAGAGTGTGAATCATTTGGCACTCTAAAAGCATGTAAGTATTCATGATATACAGTCAAGTACTGTAGAGACGGGTGAAAATAAAGGAAAAGTTAATTCTAAAAAAACGAAAAACCAAATTATATATAATATATATTTTTATTTAGTAAATTATTATATTTATTACATATATTATTAAATATTATTATAATATATTTAGAAATTATTATATTATATTTACATTAGTAAATTATTAAATATTTTTTGTTAATTCGGTTAATCGAAAAATTAAATTAAAATAATTTGAGTATTTCAATTAATTATTCGATTTTTATCTTACATGAATTTTGTTTTTTGGGAAAACTGAATGTGAACCCCTAGGAATCTCACTCTCACTCATAATCATACGCGTTAAAACTTGAAACTATCTTTCCATTATTTATCCCCCGAAATTTATAAAATTGTTACTAAAAAAATCATAATCCCCATGGTATATATGTTGTCGGTTGGTTCCTATGATAAAAATAAGATTATAGCTAAGAAAAATATAGATTCTATAAATCCAAATTTGTTGGAAGCAACTCCTCTCATTTTTTTTTTCTTTTTTCTTCCTTTCTCATAATCTCATCCCTATCCTTTAGATAAAAAAAATGGACGGTTTAGATATCAAATTTCATAAAGTTGTTATTATATTATTTTATAAATTAAAACTTTTCTATACTGCTATTGTAAACTGTGTATCAAATTTTAACTATTTAATTTTGTATATTATGTTTATGATAAGTTTGCTATTGAACGATACTTCTAAGTTATAACTATCTATAAAAGGATATGATTTTTTGTTGATTCAATAGCGTCATGTGATCAATGTAACCGACTCACTCAGTGTAACAAGGCTTTGTTGTTGTTATATATTTATAATAATTTTATAAAATATTAAGAGATTAAAGGGTAAAAATGATTCGGAAGTTTTTTCTAATAGATACTGGGTATCTGAAAATTTTAGTGGGGCCATTTTGGACTTGGCGATTTTTGCTGTTTAGAATTCTAATTTTGACCATTAAAGTTAATGAATTTATCTACAATATATATTGGTCAATTAACGGTTGATTGTTTGAAAATTTAATAAGAAGGTAAAATTGTTACCTTTTAAAAACTTCTGGATCCAAAATGACTAATCAAAAATTTCCAAACGCCCAGTGACCATACGAGAAAACTTTAAGATTATTTTTATCCCTCTACTCAATATTAAATATGAACAAGCAATTTTTTCAATTTAAAGGTACATATAAGACTGTCAAATGAAAAGGAGAAAGATCCAACTCAAATTAAAAAAATAATGCATTAGAAGGATAATGCTTCGGTTCAAAAGAGCAATTTAATGAGTTTGCTAAAAATTAAATTGTAAATATAAATTAAAGTAGTGGTAAATATGTGTCTGTTAATTAGTGTGTGTCAAGCATTTAAATTTCACATGCTACTCCAAATGGGGTGCGAGTGTGTGAGGCATCATTTAAATTTCATAGATTAATTCCAAAAATTTGCAATAATGTTGTGTGTCTTTCATTGTAGGCCAATACTATCATGAATCGGATCAGTCGGCTATTCGAATATTTAATAATAAAATCTAAAAAAATGTGTTGGAAATCAATTGATTCATAAAAAAAATCCGTAAATTAAATTATCATGTTGGTTATCAAGATCTTTTTGACAATCCCCCCACCCCACCCCACCCCAAAAGAAAAAATTAATTTTCAAAGAAAAAGGTCTTGGTTTGAAAGACCTATTATTATTATGCTTTGTAATTTAAAACATTTTTATGCAAGATGAAAATTTCTCAAGTTACATCATAAGAGTGAAATCGAATTAATAATTTTAAATTTTAAGAAAATTTTTAATATAAGAATTTGTGATTTAAGGATAGATTAACAACGGGATGGACAAAAATGAGATCTTGAAAATTAAAAAGTCTACGTAATGTAACTTTTAATTTCAATTTATAAAAACTCTATGCGTGTCTTTAAAATAACTAGTAAGAAAATTAAATTATAAGGCGTATTGGAAAATTTTACTCAAACTATATAAGAATTTTCACCATTACTAAAAAAATTTAAAAATGTAGTCTACAAAAGATGAATCCAAGTAACTAGCAACAATTAGTTATAATTCCTCTCATTTTTCTTATATCTCTTAATCTCTATCATTAAACACAATCTAAAGGTCCAAAAATTAACATGTCATTGGATTTCAAATAGACGAACAGTGATTATATATCTGAGAAAATAATTCATTTTATTTTATTTTATTTTTCATGAACAAGTCAATATAACATATCAATATTATGACTCATTAAATTAATTTGATTGAACATAATGCCAAGACAGACGAACATGCATGTAAGGCCATAGGGTTCAAGATATTAATACATATCTTCAAGGTTGTTTGAAATTATTAAATTATTTTCCCTCACAGAATGATTATATCCAAATCAAATTAAAATCTCAACATTAGGAACAGGCAAGGGCTCCATATGAATTATTATGAACCATATGATATCTGGCCAAAAAAATGTTGTGCTCACACTTTTGTTGGCATTATCCATAATAAAACTTTTTAATATTCAGTAACAAATACTAAAAGTCTAAAACAATTTCAAATAAGAGCTCAACGAAAAAATTATTTTACTTGTAATATCAATTAAGTAGTTTTAGTTTAATAAAAAAATAATACTAGTACTTATTATTTTTCGTGAGCCAAGTTAACATTTTTTCAGAACTTTTTCAATACTTTTGTATAATAATTTATTATTATTAAATTCTACGTATTTTAGGAAATTGATCTTGCCAACGACCTTTTAAATTATCAAAAACAAACAATACGACATAATATCATTTAATTTTGTCACACTCACATCACATGTTTAGAGCCACAATCACATAATTAATTAAGTGGATCCACTAGATCTCTTGATGAAAATTGAAGCTCTCTCTTTGCCAAGTTCTAGCAAATTAAATTGAATGATGAAAAGACAGAATCCAGGTTATTATTAACTAGCACATAAAGGATGCCTTCCAATCCTTTGTTAATATATAGTAGTATATCATTTTTAACCATCTATCGCACATATTAAATAAAGGAGCTAAAAAGTAAGTTAAATTATTAAATTTGTCAGAAAATATTTAATATTTTTCACCACTGCTCTTATTGATTAGATTAAATTATTGGTTCATATAATTACAAAGAAAACTATTAGATGTATTATTGATAAGGATTGAGCAATATGAAATCTTTTGAAAATGGTAGGAAAAGATTGAAATGAGCACTCAATAATAAAGTCATTGAGTAGGACCTTTATTTAATAATTGAGCTAAATATTTAGTTAATAACAGACTAATTAAAATGATACTTGCAATTTATATAGTCAATCCCGGATTTGAGGCTGCTTGTTGTCCTTTTGTTTTTTTGTTGGAGAAATACTTACATACTCCCGGAGTACCACGTCATCCATACTCTGCCCAATGAAAATATCCCAAGTGTCATCTATTATGATCTCATATCCCATAAATTTCTCCTGATTATTTTCATTTTTCTATAACCCATTACAATAAATATTTATTATGGAAAAAGAGAAATAATTAAGAGAAATTTATGGGATATGAGATCCACAATATATGACACTTGGAACATTCTCATTGGGCAGAGTATGGATGACGTGGCACTCCCGGAGTATGTAAGTATTTTTCTTTTTGTTGATGTAGTATTAACTGTGTTAATTAAAGACTGATGGCATATATAAAAGAAAACAAATAGGGGAGAACTATTACTAGTCTTAATAATAAATGCAACGAACAAGTATCAAATTAACTTACATACGAAACCAAGAAGGTCTTTTCAACTGGAACTAGCATTCCAAAAAATTATTTTAATGACAGTTGTATAGGTTCCAAATCACTATGAAGGAAAATATAATATCTATTAATATAGTTAAAAAAATTATTTTATCATTTAATTTTTATGTGTTAAGTCTAATTAACATTAACCTTCAGTCCTACCCTTGAATTTTATATTTCATATGTTTAAGAATTCTCATTACTCTATGCCTTGATGATGAGATTGTTGAAGGATGATACTTGAAACAAATGGTTTATTGCTAAAATGTTGTGCTTGACTATTCAGAATTTAAAGACGTGGATATCGTTAGAGATTAGTTGCTTAATCTTAATTCTTATTAAAAGGAAAATATCTTTTTCTTCCACTCCTAAATATAAAACCTTATTTATTATGTAAAAAAGACTTATATTTAATATTAGAAGAAATATTTTTGTTTGAGTTGGATGCTTTATATATGTAAGTTTTATAACTCTATCTTTTTATTAGGATTTATTGATCCCATCCTATTCCATCCGACCTCAAATAGGACGTGACCAATCTAATGGGAAAAATAAAACTCAAGCCAATAAATTATATGCTGAGAAAATAAATTATTATCATTTGAAAAAAAAGTCTTCGTAGAGACAGGCAAGGAATATATAAGAGAGACTAAAATTATTAACGTGGAAAACCTCTAAATGCAAGGTAATAACCGCGGATCATCAAATCATCTCCACTATGATTAAAATGGGATATGAGAGAGTCTTAATCAAATGCAAACAATAAGTCAAATCACCAAGGCAAAACGTTTACAATGGAAAATAAAAAAAAAGCTGAAAATACACAAAACCAAAGGACGTTGGATGAAATCAATAACGTAACTCTTACGTCATAGGCTATGAACTGACAATCCAACCTTGGAAAATGATGCATTAAATGTTTCAAACATTTGTATCAAACTGTTAACTCAATCCAATAGCTAACGAATGCATAAATGCTGATTTGTTGAGAGTATCTTGTGAAAATGTGAAAATGACTTTCTATTCTTCTCTCTCAAAGGACTGCTCTTCACTCTGGAATAAGACCTCTCAAGTCTTAATCTTTACCTAATCGATTGGACCCCTCCCCATTTTAATAATCTTTACCTTTCTCCATATAAAAAGTCAAAACTTTGAGATGAGATGAGACGTGATCAAAGTGTGCTATTATGATTTTGTAATTTTAATGCATATAGTTCATAGATTTATAAAGAACAGCATCCTAAATAAGTAGGGCCATTAAGATCGAACACGACAGAATTCTAACTATATAAGTTGGTGAGCTTTTAATTTTCTCCACAGTTCAAAATTCAATTCGCACCACATATATTTTTTTTCGTGTATCTAATTTTCAACACGTTTCCAATTTTTCATGTCAGGTATTTCTTTGGTTTTTTCCACAAGATATCAAACTAAATTTCAAATAGAGCAAGGTAGCCCCTCATTTGGGGGAAATTACATGTTGAGGATGCCAAATTTACCAGTACCCTGCTAACAGTAAAAGAAAATTCCTAAATCCTATAGGATATAAAGTATTTCCTGAGATACTATACTTTAAATCATTCTTGGCAATGGCAAGAATGATTTTCAAATTGTGAAAAAATCGTTCTTGGAGAGAACCA
>QFDD01002024.1:0-27310 GCA_006871305.1 Vachellia collinsii | reverse complement strand
AAACCGGGGAAAACGGGTTAGCAGGTTGAAACATGTTTTCCCTTACACTTCCCTCATTAGGTTTTACAAGCAAAAGATGAACTGAACCATGTTAAATCGGAGTTATTTATTACTTGTTCACTTCAAGCGCACTAGATTCCTAGTTTTCCCACATCTCATGTCAAGGTAAACATCTTGTAAGAGGAAAAACGGTCATGAACAAACCATCCTAGCAGACTAAACGATGCTTATAGATCTGGAGATGCACATAGAAAGTAAGGGAATTTAGCGCGCGCGCACGAACAAAAAAAAAAAAAAAAGGAGTTACTTGGCATATGTCACATGTGGGAAGCTTGGTAGAGAGGCACTGAAGGAGAAGCCTCTGGTGCTTGCTGGCTAGCTTGTTGGCAGCATGAACTTCAATGTCGCATTTAGCACATAAAGCAGCCTCGTCGGCGCAACAAATCACCGTTGCCGGAGCTTTCTCACACACATCGCACTGGATTTTCATCTCTAAATATCTTGGTCTTCACCTGGCCTTCTGAAAGGATCGCTTCTCGTTGGATGCAGATATGAGCGATATATCCAGAGATCGCAGGAAAAGCAATGAGCAACCGTGCCGACAAAACTCCCCCGAACGCAGAGCCACTTGGAAGGGTCGGGACCAGTAGGAGCTGCCTGATCTGAAAACACGGTTTAACCAGACAGAGGCTGTTGAAGCCAGATGGTAGGCCGAAAATGGAGATAAATGGATTAGTAGAGATTGGAATTGAAGCGGCGGAAGAAAAAAGGAGAAGTAAATGGGAAACACGAATACACACAATAAATGCGGGGAGAAACTGTAGGACCCGAGAAAATGAAACGAGTGGAGGAGAATGAAACAGAGGCAGGCGAGCCAACGAGGCGATAAGGATTTGGAGCTTCCGTATCAATATCGGGAAAACTAATGAAGGTGATGAATACCCCGGTGGGGCCATCCTGCAACCTGTTGTGTGACCGTGGAATCGCGAGAACTGACCA
The DNA here is from genome assembly GCA_006871305.1 of Vachellia collinsii. NCBI lineage: Eukaryota > Viridiplantae > Streptophyta > Magnoliopsida > Fabales > Fabaceae > Vachellia > Vachellia collinsii. Next base: position 26,311 of record QFDD01002024.1, on the reverse strand, counting down.
AGTTTGAGTGGCCACTCATTTTTTGCAAGATATTTTTAATTTTAATTTGAATGCCGAGGGAAATTCATCCCATGTTGTTGTGTAGTAGTAGATCAGTGAGAATGACGGACGATATAGCATCTTTCATGCCCTTCGCCCGCCCCAATGCAGTGCACGGGCCTACTTTCCATCTTCCGGTCAAGAAAAAGGTCACCTTTCGTTTCCATTTGGTTTGGTAGCTGGTGCTATCGTAAAATTTCAGGTCCCCTCGAGTTCTGATCATGCAACATCATCTTTATTCCCCTAACCATTCATGGGTCATAAGAGTCTTGCGGTAAAAAAATGTAATCACATGAAATGATAGTAATACAATGAATAAATAAGTGAACGCATGAAATTAAATGATAAAATTTTGAGCGTGTAGGCTGCTCATTTATGAAATCACTTTTTGGTAATTGGGCGCGTTCTTTGGTTGAAATCTCGTGATGATTATTTTTGGTTAAATTACAACTAGACATGCTTATTGATATTGTTACAAGATGTCAAATGTGGATGGTATATAGAAACGAATGGAGGGTGGAGCGATAATGATGTGCAGCTAGATGGCAATCCTGCTGCATGTTGTTGTGCGAGTTAGTCAGGTGAAGCAGAGGGTGAAGGGCTTGAAACGCAGGAGAGAGATGGCCTTGCGAGGGAGGCGCTTCACACGACGGCGCAGCTTCTGCTTCAAACTCGGAGTGGCGTCGGTGGCATCGTCACAGGTGAAGTGGTAGCTGCTCAGAAACGCGCGTCTGGCGTGCCAGAACTCAGGGCCACGCTTGCTGCCTCCTACTACTTCCCTCCCCTCCATTCACTCCCTCCCTCCATTATCGTCTTCTTTATAACCTCTCATCATCTCTGTTAACTTAGTTGCTGTTAGTTATACCCACACAGGAATAAATTGCTTAAGCCTCTGGCGATTAGTTTTGTTAGTTACACCCACACACCACACTCTCCCCCTTATTCCTGCCTTTTCAAATTTAGCCCAAGGCTCAAACCAACCCCCAACCAATCTAATTCCGTCGTCTTGGGGGCAACGCTCAAGAATCTACTTAACTTGGGCAAGTTTGTCATTTCAATTTTTCTTCATACAACAACGCGCACTGCATGAATCATTACACCTCAAAACCCAAGAATGCGTCAATATGAATTAGTCAACTCACAGTTATCAAAAAATGACGCCACTCTCTTACCTTCATCATTCATTTTTTTCTGGTCCAATATGCTTCTATTCATATAAAATATAGCAGCCACTCCATTTAAAAACTGATAACCAAAACATAAAAAGACTGTACAATTTTTTTAAATTACTAAATCATCTAATTGGATTTATGGATACTAAATAGCTAATAAAAGGGTTTATTTTTTTTTATCCTCAAATTTATCCTCATTTTCACTTTACTCTATCAAGTTTCATTTTTTTTCAAACATTAATCCTTATAATCTAATAAAAATTTAAACTATTTTACTTCAAAACCAAAAGACTGTACTTTTTTTATTTTTTGTGGGGGCCAAAGCCAAAAGATTGTACTGATCCTAATAAAATTACAAATTCTAATTGGCATGGCAGGCGACGAGGAGAACGTGTGGGTCCACGTCTCGATCAGTCTAATCACTTTGGGTCGATCCGAATTCAGCCCAAATGAAGGAAAATAAAACAGCATCCTCAGAAGTTAGGCTTAACATCCCTGGTCTGAGACCCACAAGCATTCTCCGGCCCAATATTTAGTCAGGGCAGGGCATGTTCGGCCCAATGTATATTGCATACTAATGTTGTAATCTTCTTTATTTGATGCATCTCATATAATAAATTTATTCTATGACGATCATTTTATGCTTATGATATTTTAAATTTATACAAAAAAATATAAATTTACCACTTAACTAGTAAAAATAATATATAATTATCGGATACTCATCATGTTAGATATTTTTATTTTTAATCCTAGTATTATTATTTTTCAAGCCAAATCTGGGACATGGGTTATTGTTCGTTATTAGAGGAAAACCGATTCATAAACACTAACTTAAATATGAGAGTATAGTTTTAACGTAAATTTAATTTACCCAATTCAGTCTCTTAAGTTTAAAGAATTATGAATTATACAACTTATCTATGTATCCTTTTTTTAAACACTCCGAAAGGGCGTTGGTGATTTATCCGCAATAAACAACAATAGTAATAATGTTGATGGTGTGGTGTTTAAGATTAAAAACGCCGACTGGGGATGAATGCTAATATACGCTATCGATTATAGTTATAAGATGCGAAGCCAACAGGCGGATTTGTTTATTTTGCCTTGAAAGCCCCAGAAGCCTGTGACGACGAAGAGCTCGAATCGACTTGAAGCCGAGGGTGAGCCTTCTTGCTAACAATCTCGAATCCGTGATCCCTGATTTCTCAGAAACTCTAACCTTCATATGTTCCTATCTATTCTTGTCGATTAAATTTGGATTGAAGCCCTTGTCATTCATAGAATCCAACTTCGTCAGTGTCGGACATGAACTTCCTCTCCCGCTCGGAACACGAAGAAAGAAACTTCCTGGCTGTTTCTCAAGAGATTTAACTTTTCAGTTATTTCTGCACTTCGGGTTCGTATATTTTCATCTAGTGGGCACTTCCTGATTTAGGGGTTCTGGATAGTTCCTGTGATTTCCCCTATACTCTTGAATCCCGGAGCATTGAAACTACCGTGATTATTGTTTGTTAAACTACAGTTACAGTCTTGGAGTTTGCACAATAGTTGGCAACTCAGAGGCTGACAAATTAAGAGGGATTTTGGGAAATGGGGAAGCCTTTGCTTTATGAGATCTTAGAAAAACCGGCCACAAGTTGCATAATAGGAATATGCTGCGCGATCTGGCTCTACATACAGAAGAAAAATATCGGCTATTCTCATGTGGGGCTTAGTTATGAGACTGCCATGGAAGGGCATTATTGGAGAATTATCACTTCGGCATTTTCCCATATAAGTGTTCTTCATCTTGTTTTTAATATGAGCGCGCTCTGGAGTCTTGGGGTAGTAGAGCAGCTGGGGCACTTGGGCCTGGGTGTTGAGTACTATTTACAATACACACTTGTCATGGTTGTATTATCGGGGGTGCTAGTTCTGGGCATGTACCACTTGTTGATTCAAAGATTTAAGCTCGAGCACTTTCGTAGAGTGACAGCTGTGGGGTATTCTTGTGTTGTTTTCGGGTGGATGACAATCCTTTCAGTGAAGCAACCTTCTTCCAAGCTGGATCTATTTGGTTTTCTTTCACTTCCCATAAGTTTTGCACCGTTTGAATCCCTTGTTTTCACTTCAATCATTGTTCCCCAAGCGAGTTTCCTTGGCCATTTATCAGGAATTATTGTTGGATATGCTATTGCTTGGGGTTTGATTCATGGGATGAACAATTACTGGGCACTTTCCTTATTGGGCTGGATTTTGCTTGTCTTTGTTCTGAGCTTGAAGAAATCTGGTGCAATTGACCTCAACTTTCTTGAGATTGAATCTGTCACAGATCCATCATTGCCATCCGTACGATTTCTGGGATCAAGAAATGGCAGAACATTGCAGATGAGTGCATTACCATTAGGAAATGTTGAACTCGTCTAATTTGATCACTGTGAATCAGATGCTGCCTTGACGTGCTCAGCAATATGATCTTCTATTTCTCTATCAGTCAAATTGTTCATAGTTGCCTCTGTGTCCGTTTCCGGAGCTTGCATCTTAGCTATATGATAATGAATAGTATCATACTCATTGTTTCAAATTGTTGTACTGACACTGCCATTGGAAATATGTTGCCATTGATTTTTAATATGCATGCTTTCTTTTCTTAGACAAGGGTTTGTTTTTCTGTACTTAATGGATCTTGTACCTAAGTTTTGTTCAGCTATATCGCGCCTTTATGTCCTATTTGTTTGCTACGGAAATAAAAATCCGTTGCCAGGGTATATGAATTTCACTCTGCAACTTGGAATTCGTGCGAGATAAATAATCAAACCGACAGTCTAATACCTCGCTGTTGGCAGTAAAATCCTACTCCTCATTTCTGCATAACAGTTTTGGAGTACTCTCTCTGAATTTGTACAAAACTAATAGACAGACAACCTGCTTCTGTTTATTTTTGCAAGGGACCATTCCAGATTCGATCAGTGTGAGAAAATCGCTAAGTAAACTTAATTATGGTATGGCAATTTACCTTTTAAACTCCCGTCTCGAGATGAACCTAAATACCTTATAGACTCTGAAATTCGTCTGCTCTGTCTCTTCAATCCGATAATTTAGGATCAATCATCCTACCTAATGGATTTCTGTAGCTCGATGAACTGCAAAATCAGTTATGAGCTACGGAATCAATTTTCGGGGCGCAATTTTTTTTTTTTTGAAAAATGTTAGTTTACACAGCTTAATTAACCACGAAAGCAAGCACCGTAGGCCGTGCTTCACAAAAAATCCAAACAACGTTTTTTGAAGAAAAGAATCCGCTGCATTTGAGATGAGAGAGAAGGTAATGAAGAACGCAAAGTTTGGAAAGTAGAAGAGAAAAGGCACGATGCAACGTGCAGTTCCCCCTCAGAATGCATTCCGGATCACCCTTTTGTCATTGTTTGTCTGCCTTGATAAGCTCTTGAACTTTTCTTCGTTGAAGCTATCCATCTTAGGTGCAGCGTGTAGGTAGGTAGTTGCCACTAGCTTACTGGATTTTTCCCCCTTGGACGGACTCAGATATTTTAGCAGGCAGGAAAACAAATATGCTTGTTTTTGTTTGTTTGTTTGTTTGGTGCAAAAGGGAAAGGTCCTAACAGTAAGAAAGATCGACAAAGTTCAAGAAAGTACGCTTCTACAATTTTGAGGAGGGTCCTTCAAAACTATGGACTTTGTCGTGAAGATTTGTCATCCAATACGTTGTTTAGAACAGAAGATGCAACATGAGAAGATAACCTTTCCGCAGCAGGGATCATGATTTTAAACCGAGATTCAGACATTGCAATAAGATCATATCCTTAGGCTCAGGGCTGCTACCTTGATTCCAAGCATCGTAATTTACCAAATGCAAGTATGTCAACGTACCCTCAACTCTCTCCGCTAAGAGGGGTATTAGGTTTTGTTTTTTCGTTTTTTTTTTAGGGGGGGGGGGTTTGTTGGGGCAAAATATGTAAACACACAGGTCATGGAAAGTTTTTTTTTTTAAAAAAAAATCTAAAGACGAATGAACTCTGTTTCCATTTTTTTTTTTGGAAAAAGGTGAATTAACAATATTCATTCGTTCTACTTATATTCACTATATTGATTGCTGCAATGAATTACTAAAGGGAAGTTTACATAATATACAGGGAAAGAATGAGGCACTCTGAATTTCTATGGCTATATAAAGTACAAGGAACAGAGTCACGGTTTAAGTATTCGATTGCAGAAGTAGATATTACTATAAATGACGTATGCATGATATATCTCCAGCTCGAAATTCAAGCTCTGCGGCCATAGAAAGCTCCAGGATAGGTAGGAACGAAGTCCTCAGACGAATAATCTAAAGGCCACCATAAAATGTTTCAAGAATAACCAACTCGAAGGAAACTTCATTCTTCTTCATCCAGCAAATCTACAGAAAACACAAGTTAAATATCCGCAAAATACATCTTCAAAAGATTAATCAAGACACACAAAACATGCACCTGTACCTGTCCCTAAGCGGATACTGACCAAAACAACCACTTCCCCACCCCCCCCCCTCTTCCATATAAGAGGGCAAGAGGAAGAGGATATAAGAATTTATAAACAGTTGAAAAAAACAGGTTATAAACATTTAGATGTAGAGCATATATATCATGGGTCAACTCTACTTCCCAGGCATCAAATAATCATGTTGTAACAAGATTATCGCAACCCTACCAACTTACCTTTACTCGAGGCCAGTCTACTTGTCCTCATGATTTTCTACAGTTTAGCATGTTACGATCCAGGGGCAGTAGAGGCGCCTTCTTGAGGACCAGGATTGAGAATATGAGTAAAACCCTGCCCGATTGACTTCCACAATCTTGTTGGTAAAGATGATTGTAAAGTATTTTCACTCGTCAAAGATGGAGGCTCAAATGTCCTGGCAGATGCAGGATTGAGGTCAGAAAATCTGAAAGCACCCAAGAGTTTTTCTGGAAGCTCACATTCTGCTTGGCTCTCAATAAGAAAAGCCAAATCAACAGTCAGAGTTGAAATGTAACCAAATGCCAAATGAACTATTGCACTTGCAACCATGGACGACCCAATATCAATATCAACTTCTAAGAAATTTTCACCCATAGAGTATTTACAGGTAAGGGCACGCCCAATTATGCATATGGCTTGTTCTCCAACAGCTTTTCTAACAATCCACGGACCTTTCACAATGTTAGCAATCAGCTTAAGCCTTGAATTTTTGAATGCATCATCACCTTTCAAGAACTTGTCCATTAATGACCCCTCTGGGATAGGCTCTTTGGTTGTAAAATATGCCACAGCACTATAGTTGTCCTTGGTTGGGAGTTGAAGATTGAATGCCCACACAAAAGGCTTAAAACCAGCAGAAAACTCATCATCAATGACCTTCCTAACTCGACAATTTAGACGGCCCATGATCTCGCCAATCTTCACTGAGCTTTTAATCCAATCAAAACCAAGAGGCTTGAGCAGATACTCACCGGCAGGAATCTTGACTCTGGTTGTAAAGTACTCTGGACCTCTAACCATGAATGAATCTCCAGGTGGGGAAGCCCAACCATTGCTGCAGTTATCCGGTTCAAGAAGCGGAATGGCTCCTTCAGATCTTATTCTATCTATCCATTCAGGTTCTTTTGTATCACCAATGCAGGCCATTAAAACTCCTCTCTCCCAGCTGTCTAAAATGTATATGATTTTACAAAAGTGATTGTAAGATAAATATTAATTGCCCACAGATATGCTGTGATGCAGTATGAAACTGCACAAATCATGCTAAATATAGATGGAAAGAAAATAAACATTCATTACCAAATATATATATGGAACAGGAACCATAAAATATGTCAGTCACAAGAAGCAAGCATTGATAGAACAATACAACCCCCAAAAGAAATCAAACCGAACTTTAACTGTTTTTAGGTTAATTGAGGGAACTTCCAAAGGGTCTTAAAATTTACAGACTGGAGTTGATTCACATTTATGCCTTTCCCTTTTTACAATCTTGTTTACATAGGATTTGTATGGAAAATTGATTGAACCATAATGAACTTGTGCACTTTTAGCTTGCCTGCCTTTGAATATTTTTGCTCTACATGAACACCATTCTAAAGAAGGAATTACAACATTAATTCTGGCATCATCAAACATAGCAACTTCATCGATTAGTTTGGGCTCATAATATTCTCACAGAAAGGAAAGTGAACAAAAAAAAAATAGCCTACGTATGGCGAGCAAGTAATCTTGTGTACAATCTGTGAAGAAATTTCTTTCTGACAGCATCTAAGCCCTATCGAGAGATAGAGGAATAGCAATGTTTCGAATCATCTGTAAGCAGAATAGCACCCCTCCTTCAGCATTCAGAAAATTTCCAGCGTCAAGGTCAGAATATATTAACAATGGCGATAACAACGATGGAAGTTTTCGAAAGGGAGAGAAAATCAGATACTTATTTCGCTAAAAAAAATAACAAAGTAATAGATAAAATGTGAAACTCAAAACCTGTAGACCATTCAGCCACGGGAAACAACAGAATTTGATGGCAGAAAGAGATTCACTGTGAATTACCTGAGCAGCCCAACAATGGCAATGAAGATATTTCGGAGAAATGACGAGTCAACAACCAATTAGACAAGCAACGAGACCTGAAATTAGGGATTTATCATGAAATTTAGCAGAAGTTGGAAACTATGGAGGCCAAGGCCCGAGGGACCGAAGGGATGGTTCCTTTTCTGTTTTCTCTGCAAAGAATCAAATTTCATGTCAAGGAAAGTAGGAAAGAAAGAAAGTAAAGAAAATCTTTATTTTCCCCTTTATCTCCACAAATAATGCCCGAGCTTTTGAATAGCCCCGTCCGGCGCCGTTGCATTACCGAGTCATGGGGAGGACAAATTTTTTAATAAATTAATCAGTCCGGAAAAATTAATCTAAAAGTTTTTAGTAAAAATTAATCCTTTTTTCTTCCTAACTTTTGATTCGGTTGTAATTTAGTCTTTAAAATTTGAGTCGGTGCAACTTAGTTCTTATAGTTTTGATTCGGTTGTAACTCAATTCCTAAATTTTAACTAACTGCAACTCAGTTTCTATAGTTTTAACTATTATATAATTTAATCTCTATATTTTAGAGAAAATAAATCATATATATAATAAATGGTATAAAATGGTTAAAACTATAGGGACTGAGTTACAGTGAGTCAAAGTTGAAAAATTGAATTATAACCGAATCAAAACTATAAGAATTGAGTTACAAATGGATCAAAAATTAAAGGATCAAAAGATTAATTTTTCCAAATTTTTATAATTTTCCTTAGTTTTGAATCATGTCCTAAACTTTTTACCCTTCCCGTTAAATCCTTAAGTTTTTGGCCTTAGCTTCTCATATTAATTTGCTAAATTAAAAAACTAACATCATCAAGAATTATGTTAAAAAGCATTGATGGGGAAATTTTGCCAACCTAAGATTGACTTCTTCTTCTTTTTTTTTGGGTGACCCAAGGTATCCCCCAGCCCAATAGGCTAAGGACTAATCCTCCGCGGATCTGAGCTCCTGACATTTGCTTAAGCGACCTAGTGAGTTGACCACTAGACCAACCAAGTTTGGTTTAAGATTGACTTCTTTTTAATATTAAATGAAAAAGGGTTACCCTGCATAATGGTTACGAGAAATACTTACATACTACATACTTTATCCAATGAAATTGTTTCAAGTGTCCTCTATTGTGATCTTATATTCCATAAATCTTTCATAATTATTTCCCTTTTTTTCATATCCTATTATCACATGTATTTATTGTGGAAAAAAGGGAAATAATTAGGAGAGATTTATGGGATATGAAATTACAATAGAGGACACTTAAAATATTTTCATTGAATAGAGTATAGATGATGTGACACTCTTAAAATATGTAAGTATTTCTCAACGGTTACGTAACTGGGAGCTACTTTTTAGCTTATAAAATAAAGAAGGTGAAGACGAACAAGTTCTGATGTTAGAAGAAAAGGTTAATAAACGAACATAGTCCTTTTATATGATAGAGAAGCATGTCAGGTTGTGAAGTAATAGAGTGACTGATTGGTTCCTTGTGCAAATGATTTATAGATGTTCCTGTGTTGAAGAGAAATAGATGGATTCTATTGACCAAACAATATAGGGCCTCTCCAAGGCATGATAAAAGGAATTCATTTCCCCCGTCAGAGTTCTTTTTCCAGCAATAATACGAAAGAGGGGATCCTGATCTACAGAACAATGACGTGCAAGCACATTATGTTTGCACAATTAAGAGATAAGCAATCAAAGCTTGGCGAATGAGAGTTGTGATGCAGAAGTAACTCCTTTGAAGGTTACTGAAATATTATGGAATTCAAATGGCATTCACTACCTATTTCCTTAATGACGAAATGTGGTGGTGGTACAATGCTTTTGTGAAGCGCACTATTCCTCTTGATCCATGTTGTGTTCACAAGAACAATAATACCTCTAGCTAGACATGTCTATGAAATCAACAATGAGTTTTGTTACTTATCATCCCTAAATAACATATTACAGTGTTCTCGTCAAAAACAAATATGGGTATGTCTGTCAAAAAATACATCTAATAGTATATACTTTTCAAATGTATTAGAATGTTTAGGAATATTTAAAATGAAAACAATAATGACAGAATTATTAAATATAATTTAACACAATTACATATGTATATGCAGAAATAACGTCAACCAAACTGAATATATCATTTTCTATTTTTCAACACAAACATATGGCTATGATGTTTTTTTTTTCTACCATTTCTTGCATGCACATATTTATTGTCTAAGGATCTAAATATTTAACATTTTATTAAATTTTTATTACTGATTGCAATGTATAGTTTTCTCGAAATGGTCTTGAATTGATGGGAAGCCGCATGTCGTTCCCTCCACTGTGCTTTCCACCCATTCCACCTCGACAATGGATTTGTAGTTAATGGTTTTAAATTAACTATCATTTTTGAAATCCAATCCAAGCCATCAATTACGAATTGGACGATCAAAATCTCTTAAACAGAGGGCAGGGATGGATGGATGGATGAAAACTAGAGACAATAGAAGCTTGAAAGCCCTTGAACTCATTTAATTATCAAATGCTGTTACACACAGAATAAGCTAGAAGCATAATTAAATAGCTAACCCTAGTTATACTATAATACCTATGGGTAAGGGAGAGTGGCAATGTGGTTGTGAGCCACAGTTCCAATCCAAAGCTTCCCATCCATCTCTCTAACTTCACTCACCAGTTTCATTACCTTCCCCTCTGTGTCTTCAAGAACATCCAGTATCTCCCCATTCTCGTCAAAAAGTGAAATCACAGTGTACATCTTCATCCCCATTATTCTAGCCAATATGCTCATTCTCATGGGCAACCTGAAGTAAATACTCCTTAGCCATGGATTGTGAGTCAGAACCTCTTGTGCCGTGGTGCGACAGCAGTCTATTGCCACCCAGAACTGTCCTTTTCCATTTATCCTTACGTTGTCCGGAAACCCCGGAAGATTAGCTACATGTTCCACGGTTCCCATTTTTGGCCCTTGTAGCCAAAACCTCATCAGTCTGTGATATACGAAGGTTCATCATATTTTAATTAGTTCAACTGTAATCAGATTACATCATTCAGGTGAAGGTAGCTTAATTAGTTATTACGTTTTACTCACCGGCAATTGGTGGTTTCAGTGAAGAGAAGAGAGGATTGATCTTTAGAGAATTGAACTCCATTAGGAAAGGCAAGTCCATCCAACACAACACGGGTCGTTTTGGTGGGAGGATCATATCTGAGAAGCCTACCAGTGGCCTCGCCTTCCAGTAATATGAAAAAATGCGCACTGCATACACAGATACACATGATACAATACTGATATGGACCAAATCCTACCATCTCTACACACACACACACAAATGAGAAATGCTTACACTCTGTTATATCTTCTGCTGGTGTCTGTGAAAAAGATGGATCCATTGCTATGGATGTCAAGGTCATTGGCAAAGAGAATGGGCTTTCCTTCAACATGGGTTGCCAGAGGAGTGGCAATTCCTCCGTCAGGTCCAACCACCAAAAGGCCGAAGTATGCATCGGCAATATACAAGTTCCCACTCTCTTTGTCAAACCTTAAACCCAAGGGACGCCCACACGTTTTCTCATACTTCCACTGCTTGGCCGTCGTTGAGTCATTGCCCCTATAGCAAAGCTTCTCCGTCCTTTCAAGTCCCCAAAACACCAACCAGTATTAGCAATTTAACATTTAAGAATGTGCATAAACAAGAAACGGAAAAACTTTTTGGTGGGGAGAATCACCAATTGGCTGTGACTAATGCAAATGTTTCCCAACCCATTTTCTCCCCCATCCATCTCACAATGCGCCCGTCAGCTAATCCTGCATAAGGGCCACGACCCATAGGATCAAATTCCAGGGACTCTGGTCCGAAGACTTGGTCCTTGAACTCCAATTTCCCTTGGAGCCCTAGTCTGCTCATGTTGTCCCTCGGCCAACTGTTCATGACTTGGTGATACGGTGCAATGTCATGCTTCACAGGTACAAATTCATGATCTCCCAATGGACCCAAATGAAAAGGGTCCATAACGACAAATCCCAGAGCCAAAACAAGAGCAAGGATAAAAGGGTGTTGCAGAAAGGTTTCATCTTTTAGTGGGCGTCTCTTCTCCATACATGTAATTAAGAGCACAAGGTTTTGATGATGTGATGTCGATGACAAAGCAAGAGATCAACAAAGCCTGCCCCGATTATTTGAGCTGGTTCAAGTACTTCTCTTGGTAGTTTCATATGCAGAAAGGTTGAAGAGTTGAAAGAATGCGTTGCTCGTGAGAGCATAGTGGTTGGGAGCAGGTCATTTGTTGTTGAGACATGATTTTCGCGTTCTATTGTATTTATGGGAAGAAAAATCTCTTCATGGTGAAAGTCATGCGGTTTTCATAATCCAAGTGTCCTCTGTGTGGGCTCAAGAACAGTGACATGTTCAAAACTGAACTCGAGCATGCACTGCTCGGACCATTCAGTCTACAGAACATACATATCGGCCTTGTAACTGGAATTTCTATCAAGTTTCGCCCAAAAAAATAAAAAACCAAGTTCATCGGTTGATTAATAGCTCGGTCAAGTTTTTGCACGTGCTCATTTATTTTAAAACTACGTTCTTCTAATGGCCATTTGGCGGGAGCTCGCTTTTGTTCATGTTAGTGAGTCGATGCATCTTGCTTGATCTTTTCGTCTTCAATAAAGCTTCAGCAAATGCCGGAAACCTAGCTTTGTCCGTCAATCCTGACCTACTTGTGTCTTCTGGGTTCAGACATCAGAGGTCAGTCCAGTTCGAGCTCGTGATTTACCTTCAGTTCAAAATTATAAAAGACAAAAGAAAGTGCTGGTGGGGAAGGAATAACCTAGCCCGTCCCGCCGCTGGAATCCAATGAAATGTAATATAAAAGGATTACATAATATTTACATTTCTTTGGTACATTATCAAAGAAATTATAAAATAAAATTTATATTTTATTTATAAAAATAAAAAAAATGTGAAATAAAATTTATAATTTTATTAAGAAAGGATATAAATGTTAACACTTACAAATATCTACAAGTTAATTCATATAAGTTGTAATCCGAATTACATAGTCAAAGTTATGTAATTGAAATTAATTGATTTAATGTAAACCGTTGAAGTCATAATTATATTTAGTTGTATTACTGTACCAATCAAATAATATAATCAATAAAATATATCGAAATTACATATAATATTCTTTCATGTAATTGAATTAGACGAAAGATAAGAAAAATATACATGAGGTCAAAACAAACTTTAAATTAAGATTGATTTTGAAAGAAAAATCGGTAAATACCTACAATTAATTAAAAAAATTCTGAGGTTGTTTAATACTTTTGTCCATATTTTTTGTTTGAGTGAAAAAGAACTAGAGAGAATTGGGAATAAATCCGCCATTAAAAAATTAATTATACAATGAAACTTTGCACACATATACAACTGAACACCCACGTTTGTGCAATTGAGCTTTTATATATATAACCGAGTTTCTACATATGAAACTGAGTTTTCACATGTATAAATGAGCCAGTCTTATTCTCTAATTAATTCTTCAATGAGGATTTTCCTTCAATTCTCCCTGAAAATATATATGTTTTTGTCCATGTTTATCGTGCATGGCATGGAAAAAAAAGAGAGGAAAATGATTATGAAGTCTCATGTAAGAGATTATATAATTAAATAGTTTCATGAAATAGCGTATTTTTTTCAACTTTCTTAGGACTTCATTATAATAAATTGTATATATTCAATAATCATTATATCTTTAATTTTTTTATTTATAGATCATGGTGTGGTAATTAACAACCCAATGTGATTGCATTAACGATCACATTTAAGTGCATTAATAACCACTTCACTGTAAATTAACAATATTAGGATATAGTATTAATAACCTCGTCTGTCTGCATTAACAACCTTTAAGTGCCGGTTACAAACATTAAAGATATAATGATTTTATAATTCCTTGTACAAGAACTCGTCATCATTTTTTTTTAAAAAAAGAAAATTCTATTCTAATTCGTTTAAGATAGCCACAAGTTGCCACGTCAGCTGCGTGTCAAACGATGATGAATCGTGCAAGGTGCCAGTGATGATATATAGAAGATATACTTCTCCTTCAATAACATTTCTATGTAGCAAGAAGCAGCTCGGGAATCCTAAACCTGAACCATGCCCCATTTTCGATCCTTCTTGCACAAATCGAATCGCCTAAATTCGCTTTCGAGTTCCTTCAATTTGGCCACTTCCTCAGTCTTCTGTTCTCACTTCGCTCCGTTTTCTTCTCCTTCTGACCTTCTCGACCGCCCGGCGTCGAATGGGTTTTCGTATTTTCGTCGTCTACTTCAATATTCTGGCGCCTCTGGTCCTGATAATGATTTGTGTCCAGGTTTCTCAATTCGAAAGAGTTTGCGCGAAATGGGAAGTGGAAATTTCAGGAGTTTCAGTACCGAACCTGACCGGGAGTCCATACAGTATGATGTCGTAATCGTCGGAGCTGGACCTGCCGGGTTATCTGCGGCGATTCGGTTTAAGCAAATGTGCCGTGAAAAGGATGTCGATTTGTCAGTATGTGTCGTCGAGAAAGGTGCTGAAGTCGGTATGTTTCACAGCTTCATGTAAGATTATTTTGTCCAGCCTTGAACTCGCTCATGCACCGCTTGTACTGGTCAATCTATGACTATATATTTTGCAATTGTAAATAGAATTTCTATTTTTGGCAAAAAATAAATAAATTTCTATCAAGCTCATCGTGTGATCGATAATTCTTGAAGTTTTGGCTTTTACTCTCATTTTAAAACTATGTTCTACTGCCCTAGTACTTAATACAAGTTTTTGGCGGTAGCATATACCATATAGTTGGTCACCAAGCTTTTGATTACGTTAGTACATTGATGCATCTCGATTATCTCTGCTAGCTTTAAAATTCTAGTCACACCTTTATTTTTCCTGTAAATTATCTTACTTCACTTTTTCCTTCTTGGTATCCATGCTTTTGCTGTTAGGTGCTCATATTCTTTCTGGAAACGTTTTCGAACCCCGCGCGCTGAATGAGCTTCTCCCGAGGTGGAAGCAAGAAGAGGTACATTATACTGTCTCATGTCTCCAATTATACTGCTCTTAGTAATGACCAGGCTGTAAGTAGTTTTCTCAAGTTGTTTCGCATATGCCTGTCGAACCTATTTTTTGTGTTTTTTTTTTTTTGGGGGTGGGGGGGGGGTTGGGTGGACTGTGGAGAGTGGATAAATATCGAAGTTGTTTTTTTGTGAACACTTCATAAGACGAGTTATAACTACGTCCAATATGTGCCGTACACAGCATGAGACTGTAAAGTATGACACTTCAGATTTTAACTATTTTCCTGTTGCAGTATCCATATTGGATGCATTGCCTTGATTCTCTGATTGGAAGATGGATATGATGCTTTGAGGACGCAGAAGATTACTAATTCCCCCTTTTCTATCTGATTTCATCATATAATCCTTTCTCTTCTATCTGCAGGCTCCAATCAATACCCCTGTTACTTCTGATCAGTTTTGGTTTCTGACCAAGGACCGGGCATTATCACTTCCATGTCCTTTCAACAATGAGGGAAACTATGTAATAAGGTTATAATTTTATTTGCATTTCTCATGCTAACTATTGAATTCTTTTGTTTGTCCTTTGTTGTTCGTTGGACCTCAAGCTCTGACCTGTCATTTTGAGCAGCATGTTTCTGCGAAAACTCCTCATCCACTGAAACTGTTTATGGCCTGTTGATTTATGACCCTTTTGTATTTTAATCATTCTTAATTAGTTGAACGGCATCTGCATTATAAAAAACAAAAACTAGCTGAACAACATAAGTTTATATTCAATAGCTAGTTGTTCCAGGTAGAAATGAAATTTCTGTTGCTAATACTTGGTACAAATTTGAAATTTGAGATTCTAAATGGAAGACTGCTATAGATATCTGACAGCTCACTCATTGGATACAGTTTATAATTGATGATGATTCCTTTTTTTCATGTAAAAACTGCATTTACTATAAATATGTTCTGTTCTGCCTATCTCGATTTGCAACATATGTTTGTGTTTGTTTGTTTTTTTTTATGTGTGTGTGTGTGTGTGTGTGTGTGTTAAGACAAATAGAAGCTTCTTACGCTGGGCCCTCTAATACAGTCTTAGTCAGTTAGTACGTTGGATGGGAGTGAAAGCTGAAGAGCTGGGAGTAGAAATATATCCAGGATTTGCTGCTGGTGAGGTACTACTGGTTTTGCGTTGCTGTTACCACCAATTTTTTTCATATTCTGTTATGACCCTTGATATGTAAAGACAGATTTACAAGAACAAAATACAATTAAAAGATAAAACTGCAATACATTAAAGATAAAAGACTACACCCTTGCACTGATATAAGGGAAAAGATTGCAACTTGACAATACAAGAGATACAAATCACACATACACTCACAGAAACAACTCTCACAATAACAGGATAGAAACTCAAAACAAAGACAACAAATTGCCAATCTTTTAAGAGGATCGACTCTCTCCCTCCAAAGGCCTCAGCCCTTAGCCACTTCACTTCAAACTAAATCTTCTCTGGCCTCCTGCTGGATCAAATGGAAGATTTATAGACCTAAAATATGACTCTCACAAGCTCCAACCTATAGGCTTTGACCATAGCCATACTAGAGCCACCCTATTTTCTATTTCTTTCTTCCAAATGGTAAGTCAAAGTGTTGACCATCAAAAGGTATTTTTCCCTTTTCATGTACCGTCCTAAATTTTCAAAAGGGGTCCCAAGTCTTAACATATTCATTGTTTCCGTTTTTGTCAGATTCTGTTTGATGCAAACAACAAAGTTATTGGCATTGGAACTAATGATATGGGAATTTCAAAAGATGGTTCAAAAAAGGAAAATTTTCAACGTGGCGTTGAGATTAAAGGTTTCTTCTTGGCTCACATATCTTTCTCTCATACACATTTTTTATGGGTACAACTCTCATACACATTTTTAATTGCTTTGCTTTTGGGAAAGATGTCTGTGTCATCTTCTGTATGTGGCAGGGATGTATAAACTTCCACGCTGGACCTTGTTTAAACGCTGAAGCTTGTCCATCAACTTGACTATGATTTGGTCAATAGTTGTTTTTTCAAGTATTGGTGAATTTTTCTCATCTCTAATTTGGAAGATTGGGGAAATGAACATTTTTAAGCATGGCGTCATAGCATGAGATTTGTTTGGTACTTGATAGAAAAAGTGTTAGCCTTTTCTTGTTGCTAAGACATATAATATGTTAAAAGAAGCCTAGTAAAAATGGTTGTCAGGTGGGAAAAAAAGGGAACATTTGTGTTTGTATCATTGTATGATTTAACCAGTGGTTGGTTTTCTTTCCTAACCTCTGATTTAAGAATCTGGGTAAGACATAAATATGGTGTCATAACATGTACTACTAAACACAGTTACACCATTGTGAAAGCACTTTAATTATCACGCTTTTTTTTTTCTTTTTCAAGAGAAAAAGAATTTGAGAACTGTGATTAAATTCGTTGATTTTCTGTGCATTTAGTTATTTGAGCTTTTTGTAGACCAATTCTATCATTGTGTTAATTATATAAATTCGTGATGACTAAAACATTTACCTGAATAAGCAATCATGCAGGTGGCATAACACTTCTGGCTGAGGGATGCCGAGGATCATTATCAGAGGTTTTAAAATTGAATTTAACTATTATTACACTTGTTTCTCTTGTCAATTGATGTTTTATTACAAAATCTCTTATCCCATTCCCATTGTACCCTACAGAAAATTATAAAGAAGTATAACCTGAGAGAGAAGGGCAGTGCGCAACATCAGACATATGCCTTGGGAATTAAAGAGGTATGATAACTTCACAATTTCCTTTGTTTGAAGTCAGTTCTTTTATGATAAATTTGTTCGCACTTTCATTTTTTGTGAAAAAGTGGAGTCTTTCTTGTTAGTGTTCTTTTGTTCAGTATATCCATGGCATGGAAATCTTTATGCCTTTTATTAAGAAACCAAATGTGATAACCTTCATGGTTAATCTCACCCGGGTTTGCATTATATAACTTTATACCTTAGGTTTGGGAAATTGATGCAGAAAGGCACCAGCCTGGGGCAGTACTTCACACACTGGGCTGGCCCTTGGATCATAAGACTTATGGGGGATCATTTCTGTATCACATGAATGATAGACAAGTAAGATTTTCCCCAACTGCCATAGATTCACATTTTCCCTACATTCTGGATATTTGCATTAAGGTGGTGCCTTTTTATTTAGTAATATTAGCAATAGTAATTTATATGATTTGCCAGTTATATGCTAATTACAAATTTTCCCTGCGACATGGATCTTGTTTAGATTATGGATTGTATTAGCTTGATCATTCCTTGAAATTCCATGGTCCCATTTTGTGCCCAAAAAGGCAAAAGAACTACTTGCTTCAAGTTGGTAGAGTCATCTATCTCCCTTCTTCACGGTTTCCTGTTCTGACTAGCAATTAACATATGATGAGTTAGTCACGAGTTTAATGGATATGGATTGTATTGTTACTCCAAAATTTTCCTTTGTTAATGGAATGCTTTATTTGAACTAATGGTATATCTCACTTTTGCTGATGATGTATTTTTCATTTCAATTATATCAATCTTCACCATTACAGATATCTATAGGCCTTGTGGTTGCTTTGAACTATCAGAACCCTTATATGAATCCTTATGAGGAATTCCAGGTAAAATACGTATTTAATTTTATCATTTTGAGTAGTTCTCAGACTTCTATTTTCAAGTATATATTACTCAATTTGGTTCCTGCTACGTAATTCTTGAATACCTGCGAAAATAAAGGAAAATAACATGTTTGAAGAACTGTTTTATGGGAAGAAACATTCTATCTTCCATTTTCCCCCTCCGGTATGCAGAAATATCTTGAATTTCCTGGCACCCAACGTGGCATGTCATTTGGGCATTCCTTCTAATACGACATATTTTGCCATCTTTATTTCCATGGTGTCTGGATTTTCTAGTTACAAATTTTTCTAAGAAATAACGTACAAAACTTAATTTGACAATGAAACTTTTGAGGTGAATTCTTCATTCTTTGATGGCATAGATGATGGATTTTTTTCAAGATATATATGCATGAGCATACTAGATTAAATAAGCACTTCATGGCTTAGCTTGGAAAATATAACCATTATTTGTGTATAATTATACACCTTTTGCTAGTTTTCTTGGTTTGTCATATAAATATAGTTTGTCATTGAAACTTTTAATGACATTGCACTTTATGAATCCCCGATGCTTTTCTCTCTTCCCTGATTGACCAGAAACTTAAGCATCACCCTGCAATCAAAACATTTCTGGAAGGCGGAACAGCCATCCAATATGGAGCCCGAACATTAAATGAGGGTGGTTTGCAGGTGGGCTTGCTGTAACTCTTTTTCAGATACATGGAAAATATATCTCTTTATTTTTATTGAATTGTCAATCCAATGTATTTGCCAAGATGTGTTCCAAACAGCCACTGATTTAATGATTTCTACCGTAAAATTTGATGGTAGTTAGTAGTTGGCTAAGGTTGAAAATTGAAATCCATGTCTATGATGAGCAAGAGAAGGAAAACTGCAATAATGTCTGTTCTCCTACTAGTAGTTTAAATTACTCTAACCTAATCTGTAATAAAAATACAAATATGATTCTAGTTGAATTTCAGTCTATCCCATATCCAGTTTTCCCTGGAGGAGCAATTATTGGATGTTCTGCTGGCTTCTTAAATGTGCCCAAGATAAAAGGAACTCATACAGCTATGAAATCAGGTAATAGCTTGCCCATAGTACTGGTGGCTTTTTTTTTTTTTTTAACTGAAAACATTTTTTCTGGCCAAATTGAGTAATTGTTTTAAATTTATTGCTTGGGTCAAAGGAGTATCAGATGACCATATTTATGTAGCCCATCTAAATTGTAATTTATTATTATATACATATTGCCTTTATGGTTTAACTCAAACAGATAGCATAAGGTTTAGTAAGTGTCAATGTTTCAATGTAACATTGAGCTATAAGAATTTATGGTGTTAATGCACGTGGTCTCATAAATCGGATACTTCTTTTGAAGGAATGCTTGCCGCTGAAGCTACATTCAGTATGATTAATGAAGGTCTGGAAATGGATAAATACTGGGATGCTTTGAGGAACTCATGGATTTGGGAAGAACTACTCAGAGCTAGGAACTATCGACCAGTTAGTGAAGCAAACCATTGGCTTATTTTCTGTTATCTCTACCTCTCTTCCCCCTTGAAACTTAACCTTGAATTTTTTTTTTTCCTGAAGATTGTTGCTGTGTTTGAGACCGTGAAATTAAATGGCTATTTTTTTTTTATTATAGGCCTTTGATTATGGACTTATTCCAGGACTTGCCTTAAGTGCTTTGGAACAGTAAGATATAGCTTTCTTATTTTGCATTCGCCACTTGAATAATCTGGATTCATTCTTGTCTACTTCCCTTGTCAGTACTCAAAACTTCACTTACCCGTGTTCTGCCCTGCAGTTACATACTCAAGGGGAGGCACCCAATTAGCCTGAGGCATGGGAAACCTGATCATGAAGCTACATATGTAAGAAAACTTCTTAATTAATCGAGTGTATGTGATGTACGTATTTATAAAAATTTTCTTCCATATGAAATGACTATGAAGATGCAATTTATTTTTTATCCGCATTGAGACTTAGGTATGACCTGAAAATCATTTTCTTTCGAGGTTTTGGATGGATGAGATTTGCAGCAGCTTGCTAGTTTAGCAATTTTGTTTTCTTTTGATATATATGCCTTGGTTATGATATATAAGAGTAGTTGGTTGTTAATAGGGCATGATAATGTCGTATCATCCATGTAGTTGACCCCTCTTAGTAAAATAAAATGTGTTACTATATACCTGCTTTGCTGAATTTTCCAATAATGAAATGCCTGTATTTGTTAGGGTTTCCTTTCTCCCTTTCAATTAATATGGGGTAGGAATCTTTTAGTGCTTTGCTTATGATTTTTTAGTAACTGACAGTTGTGTTAGGGATCGAGAAGCTTAATGCTTAATAAGAACTTCTTCTTCCAGCCTTCTGTTTTTTATTTAGGAGAATTTCTTCTTCTATCTTATGTTTTCTTTCTTTTTGTCCAATAAAAGTTTCTTTTTCAACTAAAAAAAAATGTTATTGTACAAATTGTGGGCACTTCAAGGAGAGACGTAGAATGAGATCAAGGAGGAAGCTTCTAAGAAGTCATTAAGCAAAACCTCTCAATTAATGACTTATGAGGAGAATTGGTTATGGGCAGAGTACGGTGACACCATGCAATCCATGTAGTCAATCCCACTTTAGCAAATTGTAGGCACTGTAGCAAAGGATGTGAGGCGGTCATTAGCAAATCAAATAGAATGTTCTTTCTTAATTCATGGAATTTCCCTAATGCCAATGCAATTTGTTGCCGATGAGCTGCATTAGAAGTATTTTTGCTGAAGCATCCCAGTAATTCAATGGATGTCCGAAGCACTATGATTTCATAAAAGCAACCAGCTCTGATTCAGATTTTACAAATAGTGCATATTAATAACAGACAGAAGACCACATAAGATGTGTGATAATTTAAGCTATGACCCTTCTTGACATTTTTCGCAGGCTGCAAAGTTATATTCTCCTATTCCTTACCCAAAGCCAGATGGCGTTTTCTCATTTGATGTACCCACCTCATTACACAGGTTTGACATCATTAATTCTTCTCTATTGCTTATTGCTGAACCAATTGATAAATGTCAACAGGACAACTTAAATTAAAGGAATTTCTTGCAATTTAATTTAGAGGATAAACGCATATAGCCATAACTTCACTTTATTGTCAATGGAAAGGGGCGAATATTTTACGGCTTTTACACCATGCAATGGTGTTCCAGGTTCCCAGACCCCCTCCTTCCTTGATGTTAATGTTTCTGGGGTTTACAAAAAGTATGGTGGACATTTAACCAACCAGTACATCGTTTGCAGCTTTTTGAACCCTTGCTTTGTCGGCATTTATTTCATTATTTGTTTTCATTGTAGGAGCAACACAAATCATGAACACGATCAACCTCCTCACCTTCGGTTGAGAGATCCAAAGGTTCCTGAACTTATAAATTTACCCGTGTATGCTGGTCCTGAATCACGATATTGTCCTGCACGAGTATATGAGTAATGTCTTTTTCCAACTGTTTGATTCTGAAGAACTTTCAGGTTTTGAATTTTTACGTAATCTGTCTCAAATACAGATATGTCCCAGATGAGCAGAATCAGCCAAAATTGCAGATTAATGCTCAAAATTGCTTACATTGCAAGGTAAGCTTTCCACAGCAAGTTGCAGGGTTGTAGTTTAATATGTGCCCTATGTTTCTGTGAACATGTAGATAGTTCTAGAGATTACGTATATACTTGCTCTAGTTAGTTATGCCAAACTTATCTTGTTCGTTAACTGCACGTGAATTTTAGCATCTAATATAAAAATATGGACACACAGACAGTAATTTTTTTTTTTTTTTTTGGGGAGTCGTCGACGACAAAAGTTGATATCCGTCCTGCTTCGTCTTGGAATAACGTCGGTTGGACAGGAATTGAATCGGGTATGTTATATGGTTTAATAGTATTTTTTCCCCATACGCAGGCATGTGATATTAAAGATCCCAAGCAAAATGTAGAGTGGACGGTGCCTGAAGGCGGTGGGGGCCCGGGTTACTCAATCATGTAGATATAGACAGAGATCAGCCGTACAATTTCCCTGAAAATAGATGGACACGTCCCTGGAATAAAACGTATGTTTTTTTTTTAATGGAAGAATATTAAAAAAAGATCTTTAAAATTGTAAAAGGATAAATTAGATTGTCAAATTTTCATATTTTCAAATTAGAATGTTAGACCAAATAAAGATTTTAAATTGTCAAGAAAAAGATAATATTTCTTATGAAGTATTTTTTAAAAAATGTGAGGAAGGAATACGCTTTGGAAGAGGAAGGGTTGCTATTTTGTCGACCAGTTTGCTTAAACGCTCCCCATTTATCCGACGAGTTAGCTTTCACTCACTCCCCCATTTCTCCAATTAATTCGCTTCCACTTGCTCTACCAATTATGTAGACGTGCTTTTGATTAAATCTCGCTAGCATGGCAATTAGTTATAGTCACAGTTTATTTCGTCCCTCTTCAACAGATTTTGTTATTGTCATCTCTCTCGGTGGGAGATGCACTGGAGGAGTCATCATAATTCCTTTGAGGAGCATTGAAATTTGTTAAAATTTGTTAAAATGAACTTTGTGTTTCATTGGAATGAAGTTCACATTTTCTAAATATTTGAATTAACTTTTAAGATAAGTATTAAAGGTTTTTATTGTTATTTGAATGAAAACTTTATTTTCTGGATATTCGAATTATATCAAAACTTTTAGTAATTATTTGAATGAGCCTAGATTACCATTTGAATGGGAAACTCTTTTTCAAATATATTTCTAAGAACTCATTTGAATATTCTCCTTTCTTCATTCGAGTGAATTGTTCATTTTCTAGACATCCAAATGAGAACTCATTCAAATGGACTCAGTTACTCATTTGAATGTGGTCTCTGATCCACCTTTTGCCCTACTCATTTTTAGTTTAATTTGGGAGTAATGTGATCTTTTTCTTAACATTTTGGAATCCCTATTTAATCTAACATCCTAATTTAGGAATATGGAAATTCCTAACCCTAATCTATCCTTTTGCATTTTTAATAGACTAATTCCTTTTTTTTGTCCCATGAGTTTCAGGTGTGTAAACTTGCTAAAATAGTTGGCTTTGAAAGCCAATATAATATCTGCCAGATTAATGTGCAGTGACGCTTGATTCTAAAAGTGTTTTTTGATTAGTTTTTGAAATCATAATTTGGTCCAGAGACTCAAAATAGCTTTGAACTTTTATAACTACAATTTTGATTAAACCATCAAAACATTTTCTTTTTCCCTACAATCTATTTTAAAAGAAAATAATGGTTTGGAGTGGAAAACTAAGATTTTTCAAAAGTTAATTTTTTAAAATATATTCTCTAAAATAACTTTATCACTCTTTTTCTGTAAACTATTATCTAAAAGCTAATCTAAATGTACCCTAAATTACTTTCCATTGAAAAATTGCCCACTGCTTCGAAGGCGGGTTCCAACGAGTAAAGCCTCATGTGCAGTCCGAGATGCAAATGTATGCAAATCCACGTGGTTTTTATGGTTCGAATGATAGTTTTGAAAAAAAAAATTAATTAAAAATCAATATGTAACCATTTAACCTTCATATAAGAATTAAATAATTAATTAGTAAATATTAAAAAATTAATTAAATTGGTTATTTGTAATAAATATGTATGAATTTTACTACAATATTCTTTGGGACCCATGAGCAATTAATATTAATATGAATGGAGAGGAAATTATAAATTAAAAAAATCAAAATTAAAATCTGATATTTAGAATCTTGTATACATCCCATATTTTAGGCAGCACTATTCTTTATTGAATTTGTTACTGCTTCGATGTTAAATCACTCATTGGACCAAAACCAAAACAAAAACAAAAAACAGAGGTAAACTAGAAATACTAAGGATTGTACTAACCCATAATTTATTTTACCAGTGTGTAGCAACCCAATTGGGACGTATTCACCATCTGCTCCCCGCACCTTCAGAAATACTAGACTCCACAGTTAGCAGAACACCGCCACTGTCCGAACATTTGATCTTTGAATAAACACATCTGCATGATCTTCAAAAAATTCTTGTCCCCTATGGCCCCAGGAAAATGTTCTAACGCATTGTGTTGATCAGCAATATAAACATGCGACCACCATATCGAAAGAGCGATCAAGGCAACCGATAGAACCACAAGGTAGTGATAGCGGACAAAAGTCAACCTTATAGATCTTACATGGTAAAGTGCAAACAAATATAATACTCTAAGACAGACCATAAACAGAGCTGCTAGAAACAAATCAAACATAACATGGCTATAACTTAATCAGCCTCCAGGCACGAGGCAAATAAGAATTAAAGGAGTGATGGGGAGTTCCTCAACAATCCTTGGCTGCTGGTTGATTTCGATCTTTGGGGCTTGGAGAACGGGTGGTTGTTCTCATTTTCAAGTCCCCCGGTTGTTGGTGCTGAAGCTGATGCAGTTGATGTTGCTGAAGCTGCTGCTTCTGAGAATGAATCTGGAGCTGTTGAAATTGTTGTGTAGCCAAGAGAGTGTGCATGGCGTGATTGTTGGGATAAAACTGCTGCCCTCCTCCATAAGGAGCAAAGTTCATCACAGGTCCTCCATTCATCATAGACTGCCCAGTTACTAGTTTCAAATGCTGAATTTCCTCTTTCAATGCGTCATTTAAAGCTACAGCAGAACAATTACAGTCGATTAGTTTTACCAACCCCCCTTGAGGTAAGTAGAGATCGATCTACCAGCCATAGGTATTCATAATAGTCCATCCATCTGACCAAAGATCAGGATGAACTATCTGTTTTAAATCTGGAATGGTTAATCGATTTTGAAGACTTATGGCAATCGATGACCTAAAACATAAATCCAAATTTTGGTTTTCATGGATTTCACTACCATACTAGAAAATTATGATAATTAAATCCAATGAAAATGATCAGAAGGATAGAGTGACTGGGTTAACTGCACAAGCAGTTGGTTAATAACATTATTTTTACAACAATGCAATGGTGTAGACCATATGCCTTAGAAACAAGTGTGCATGCATGTGCTTACCATCTTGCAAGTGAACTTGTTGTTCCATAGTTTGCAACCGCAGCTTCAGCTCACTGTTCTCAGCATTCAGCCCATTCGTATCTCTCTGCTCAATAAAAAAGGAAAAGAAAAGGGAAAAGAGGAAATAAATTTGATTAACATTCTCCTTTTAGTTTTTGAATCAAAAAGGAAACATGGTAATAGCCAACCACCATAGTACTAAAGGTCAAAAAAACCAACATCTAAATAACTTGGTAGCAGTAAAACTGAAGGGCATTCACTCCCACAAGATGTTCATCCACTAAGGCAATACCTGCAGGAGAGTTAATTGTGCAGACAAAGATGTTGCTTCTGTTTGAAGGGTCTGCACCTTCCTTTCAAGCTCAGCAATGTAGCGCATCTTCCTCTCTTTTGACCTCGCAGCAGACTGCCTGTTTGCCCATATCCTGTTGCACATTTGCCAATTTTAGTCACGGTATCCAGCACAGCAAAAAGGTGGTACACCTTCCTATTTTACATGGCTCCAACAACACAATGTCAACAAAACTTCCAGGAAGATGTATTAGACATCACTAAATTAAAGAACAAGGTAAACCGCAATGGGAATGGCATGATGTTATTCCCATGCAACTGAAGTAAAACTGAGGTTCTATTAGGTAACAGTGAATTTGTATAGAACACTTGCCTTCTTCCTCAAAGTACAAATAACCTGACTACTCTTTTTTTTTTTTTTTGGGGGGGGGGGGG
>QFDD01002023.1:0-21687 GCA_006871305.1 Vachellia collinsii | reverse complement strand
GGAACCGATCCTGCCAAATCGTTATTGGACAAATCCAAGTTGACCACAAGCTGCAAGATTTTAGTATAGTCAAATTCTCTTCCTTTCATAACTTGTTTCACATCTTGATCATCCCATCCCCTTTCGGATAAATTAATGGAGTATGTGGTATCATCATCTTCTACAATAGCATGATCAATCATTCCTGTAAGATTTCCAATGCAATGGGGTATTGACCCATTTAAATTGTTATTTGCAAGGTCCAAAATCTGAAGTGATCTGAGTTGGCACAATTTTGAAGGAATGTTACCATCTAACATGTTATTGCGCAACCTCAAAATTTGCAAAGTAGGAAAAGTGATGTTGGTCCATGATGGTATATTTCCAAAAAACTTATTGTCACCCAAATCTAAAATTCTCAATTGCTTCGAGCTCTTCAAAATCAATGGAAGCTTTCCTTCAAGATGGTTATTGTTCAAATGCAACCAAAGCAGTAAGGAAAGCTTGCTGATTGAGATAGGGAAGGCACCGGACAATTTGTTGAATGAAAAATTTATGTCCGTCAATCCAAATGGTGGATTATCTCTCCAGCAATTTGGGATCTTTCCAGAGAAATTGTTATGAGAAAGATCAAGGTCACATAGGCTCTTGATTTGGCACAAAAACCTTGGGATCGAACCATGAAAATTATTTCTTGACAAAAACAAAAATTCTAAATTTACAAGTTGGCCAAGACTTCGAGGAATGTTGCCACTAAAAGAATTGTTTGACAGATCAAGAATTGTTAGATTTACAAGTTGGCCAAGATTATGAAGGATGTTACCACTAAGAGAATTACTTGAAAGAGAGACTTCATATAGATTTGAAAGCTGACCAAAACTTTGAGGAATGTTGCCGCTAAATGAATTGCTCGAGAGATCAAGTGTTTCTAGATTTATAAGTTGACCAAGATTTTGAGGAATATTGCCAAAAAAATAATTACAAGAAAGATAAAGGCGATTTAGATTTTCAAGATGCCCTAGCCAGGTTGACAAATGGCCACTTAGTTCATTATTACCCAAGTCTAACTCCTCTATGTCATATTTGATGCATCCAAACATGTTAGAGTCACCAAATGCTTCTCCATGAAGATTGCTGTCTCTAATATCTAATCTTTCTAAATGACACATGTTTTTTAAAATTTGTGACACAGAAATTTCCATTTGAGCTCTGATTTGATTACCGGAAATACGTAGTAGGAAAAGGTTCCTTAACTCTCCTAACCAAGATGGAATTGAACTAAATTTGTTTAAAGAAAGGTCAAGGTTTTCAAGGGAAGTCAAGTTCCGCAAACCTATAGAAATGGGTCCAGCAAGTGCATTTGATGAAAAATCAAGAGAAACCAGATTCTTAAACTCTGCCAACCAAGATGGAATTGAACTAAATTTGTTTGAAGAAAGGTCAAGGTTTTCAAGGGAAGTCAAGTTCCGCAAACCTATAGGAATGGGTCCAGCAAGTGCATTTGATGAAAGATCAAGAGAGACCATATTATTAAAACCTCTGAACCACAATGGCACTGAACGAAGATTGTTGCCATTGAGGTAAAGGATTTCAACAGAAGTCCAATTTTGAAAAGCAATAAGGATTTGACCATCAATATCATTTTCAGATAGATTTAGGACTTGAACTCTAGCATTATTTGTGGAATTCATGGGGGGAAGAGGAGTGGACAAGTTGTGAAGTCCACATGCTACTAATTGGAGTTCTAACAAAGAAGGAAGCACATGAAGTACCTGGAACAAGTTGTGAGCTTCTCCAAGGTAGACACCAGTTAGGTTGAGTTGTTGCAGAGATTGAAGTTTAGAGATCCAATTCATGTCATTGATGTGCAAATTATTCCAACTGAGATCAAGAAACTTCAAGTCTTTGAGATTTCCACTAAGATTGGTTGGAATCTTTCCTGTGAAATTGGAATAAGAGAGAGAAAGATATCTCAACCGTTCCATAGAACCAAGAAAGACAGGAATGGAAGTATTGTTGAAGTTGTTTCCACTCAAATCCAAATAAATCAAATGTTGCAACTCCAACAAAGATGGGTCAACACCACTAGCTTCAAGGGGATAGTATCTGAGATCAAGTTTGAGAACATGACCAGTAACATTGTGACAAGCTATGCCATTCCAGCGGCAACAATTGGTTTTGGGCTTCCAAGAGGAAAGGCTCTTTCGATGATCACCAACAAAAGATGCTTTGAACTTGAGAAGAGCTTGCTTCTCTGATTCAATGCATCTTCCACACAAACCTAACTGGACAATTTCAGACAATAGGAAAAGCAATGCAAATCCTGCTATGACACGTCTTCCCATATTAATAGAAACTTGAACAAGTGACTCTTCTACATTATATGATCTCTTGTGATGAGGGAAGTGTGGCTATTATTGAATATGAACAACTCGTATTTATAGTAATTTGTTGGCCAAAAAAAAATTTGTGACTAAGCAGCTTGTATCAATGATATTTTCTCGGAAATGTGATAAAAGATATAAGGATTAAGAAGTTGAACTCTTTTTAAAACAACTATTCTCTTGTGGTTTTCTTCAACTCCTATATTGAAACTATATATATTTTAAAAAAATTTAAAAAAGCTAAGAAATTGAAAATACGGGTGAACAGAGGATTCCTTACATGTTAGCATCATTATCACCAACAGTAAACTAAGCGACTTATTTTTGAATTGCTATGATGCGTTAATAGTTGTGGCATATCAAATTTTAAAAAAATTAAAATTAATCGTGCATAATATTTTCTCAAATATAGAATAATAGTATAAATTACTCCTCATATTCTAAATATATGAGATAGTTAACTAATTTACAAGAAATCATTAAATAGGCTATTTGGCATTATTTTATAAAATTTATATTAGTTTACCTAAAATATCTCTCCTTATAATTATATACACTGGAATTTCAAATTTTAAAATAATGCAAAAAAATTATAATGAATAGGAATAGTTTGGGAACAAAATAACAAATGAGGGAGGCCAAAGAGTAGAATTGTATGATAATGAATAGAGTTTTCGAAGTCCATGACATGTTCTTTATATATATACCATAGACACAACATAAAGTTTAAATAAGTTAGGTTTTGAAAGTTCATCAGAGTCAAGCCAACCTTTTGGGGTTAGAGATAACCGCACAAGAATGTTCTCACATCAATGGCAAACTCTTTACCAACTTAATCAATATTTGTTGTCACATCTATAGTATGTTCTGTTTTTTATTAATATTACATAAATAATTAAACAGAACAAATCATTGACTAGCTTGAGTAGAATTTTCAAAGTCACGTAATGGTATCCCCACTACATGTCCTACTCTTGACAATCTTGTATATAACGTGTTGAAACTTCAAAGTATTCGCAAAGAAGAGTAAATGGTTGACTGACTTAGAACGTGACATATTATGATCAGCATTATGCTATGGATATTTGGATATATTCCATTATGTATAATTATATTTTATATCCTCTTATTATCTCACAAAATTATTAATATTGATTAACTCTGATATTTAATATGAAGCGTCACATATATACTATACACTCCGGAGATAATGAATAAGAGCTCTCTCTTCTGTGGCTCTCTAATTTTCTCTCTCTCATATTCTTTTTCTTAAATTCATTACATATTATCAGTACGAGACTCTAGCCAAGGTATGGAGTATTTTGTATCTAATCTTCTATATATGCATGATATTGCTCTGATTAATCTCTTCCTTCTTTGTCTTTCAATTGGGGATAATTTGAGCAAAGGTTGAATATTTAAATTCTTTTCTTACTTCAATTTTGTTCGCAAAAGACTTGGATGGGAGATCACAATGTTATTTTAAATTTATGATTATAAAATATGATTTTTAACTTCTAATAATCTCATACTGGTTACTGAGCTTATGGATATCAGTGGGTGGCCAGTGATGAGATAAAAATGGGATGAGAATCATGTGCGCGTGTAGAAGTAGAAATAGAAGCCCTAATGATAACTGAGGGCTGGGAACTATAGTTAATGCCGGCACCTAATTCATGTCTGAGTCGTTGAGGGATTCAAGTAACAGTGTTCATTTCTTCAATGGATGAAGTCGTCGATGCTCACACACACACACACACACACACACACACACACACACACACACACACATCTTGACAAGTAAATTCAAATAAAAAAAAAGATGAAAAGTGAAATATTATTGGGTCATTTATTTACGTTTGACCCTGTTGTGTCTTATGCGAATAATACTGGCTATGGGGCTCTCTATTCATAAGGAAGGAGCAATTTGATGAGGGTGTTATGAGAAGAAGAAGAATGAGGATGTGGTTTGGGCAAATTGAAATGGATACAGAGTCGAGGAAAGCAAATTGAATGCAACCAGAGTTGAGCAGAAGTGCATTAGAGAGGGTTGTTAAGAACATTAAAAATACAGAGAAGGGATCTCATGAATATAAAGCCATCTCTCGGCCACCGTTTCAAATATTTTAATTATTTACACTGGGATTTCAAATTTTAAAATAATGCAAATATATATATAATGAATAGGAATAGTTTGGGAACAAAATAACAAATGAGGGAGGCCAAAGAGTAGAGCTGTATGATAATGAATAGAATTTTCGAAGTTCAAAACATTTTCTTTATATATATACCACACACACAACAAAAAATTTAAATGAGTTAGATTTTAAAATTTCATTAAAGTCAAACCAAGCTTTTGGGGTCAAAGATAATCGAATAAGAATGTTCTCACATCAACAGCAAACTCTTTATCAACTTAATCAATTTTTGTTGTCACATATAAAGTATGTTCAGTTTTTATTAATATTACATAAATAATTAACCAGAGAACAAATCATTGATCAGCTTGGGTAGAATTTTCTAAGTCACTTGATGTTATCCCCACTACATGTCCTACTTCTGACAATCTTGTATATAACGTGTTGAAACTTCAAAGTATTCGCTAAAAAGAGTAAATGGTTGACTGACTTAGAACGTGACACATTATAAGCATTATGCTATGGATATTTCGATATATTCTATTATCTATAATTATCTTTTATATCTTCTTATTATTTCACATAATCATTGATATTGATTTATCCTGATATTTAATATAAGGCGTCATATATGTACTACACACTTCGAAGATAAAGAATAAAAGATTTCTCTTCTATAGTTCTCTAATTTTCTCTCTCATATCTTAAATTCATTGCATGTTATCAGCATGAGAATCTAGTCAAGGTATGGAGTATTTTCTATTTAATCTTCTATATATGCATGATATTGCTCTGATTAACCTCTTCCTTCTTCGTCTTTCATTCCCGGATAATTTGAGCAAAGGTGAAATATTCAAATTCTTTTATTACTTTAAATTTTGTCCGCAAAAACTTGGATGGGAGATCACAAAATTATTTTAAATTTATGATTATAAATTAAATATAGTTTTTAACTTCTAATCATCTCATACTGATATCGTAACCCCTGAGCTTATGGATATCAGTGGGTGGTCAGTGATGAGATAAAAATGGGGTGAGAATTATGTGCGTGTGTAGAAGTAGAAACAGAACCCTTAATGATAACCGAGCGCTGGGAAGTATAGTTAATGCCGGCACCTAATTCATGTCTGAGTCGTTGAGGGATTTAAGTAACAGCGTTCATTTCTTCAATGAATGAAGTCGTCGATGCTTCCATACACACACACACACACACACACATCTTGACATGTAAATTCGAATTAAAAAAAAAAGGATGAAAAGTGAAATATTATTGTTTCATTTATTTACGTCTGACCCTGTTGTGTCTCATGCGAATAATATTGCCTATGGAGCTCTGTTCATAAGGAAGGAGCAATTTGACGAACATCATATGTTGTTTCTCATTAATATTATAAAAGTAGGTGTTATGGTGAGGGTGTTATGAGAAGAAGAATCAGAATGTGCGCTTGGAGAATTCTAAAACAAAAGCTATGGGCCACGCGTTTTGGGCAGTAATTTTAGGCCTTTGGAATTCAAAAAACAAAAGGCCCCCTTTTCTTGAAACGCGTTTTTGGGCCTTGCAAGTAAAAACGGGCATCTGGGCCAATGTGTTTGAGCCAAGTTTTTCTTGCCAATGATTTAAATTAAGGAAATTTAACATTTAGCTATTTCATAATTATAAGATTTGCAAAAATTTTATTTGGGTGAAATATGCAGAGATTAAGTTTTAAACAATATTTGGATATATAGAAGAATGGGAGGTTTTAACTCCCAATAATAATGTGCATATATAGTTATTTCAATACACTGTATGACATTTGTGATTTGCCATTTAATAATTGAATTAATTATGGAAATTTCTTGTTAAGCTCAATTTAGCTGATTTTTCATTTGAACGTTGTTAGAATATTTCAGAAAGTGTTCTGGGATAAACAAAGCTTTTATCCTTTAATAGCTTGGTAATTTTATTAATTGCATTAATTAAGTATTTGATTAAATTATTTTGAGATCATTTATTGAGTTTAATTGTGCTTTTCACATGCATGATTCATTTCATCAAATTATGGAATATTATTATTGCATAATTTACTTTTGCATGGTATCCAATTGCTAAAATTGTTTTAATTATTAAATTTTTGCAATTATTTAATTACTTGAATTGTATTTAAGCTGAAATATGGAGGAATAAATTATTGTATAGTTGTATAGAATAGTAAGAGAATTTAATATTTTTGTTTAAATTAGTCGATTAAATTCTCATTAAGGATATGTGAAATTCAATTGTATACAGTTTATATTTGTTTTTAGTATGCAATCTTGGTTTATAGCCATAACATCATATATGTTGCATACATAAAAAGACCCACTTGTTCTTTGGAACAATTTAAAAAAAAAGGTATGACCACCAAAAAGTTATTTTTTCAAAAATCCATTATGAATGGATGCACTTGCGTTTACAAAACATTAAGTATTTGAGTGAGAATAACCCAATCATGTTTCATGCATCCAATTTGCTCCTGTTTCAGTAATATTTGGAGAAAAGGTTTTAAGAAATATTTTATTTTAATTTCATACATACTCTAGCTGAACTAAACAACAAACTTTTGTTGAAAATAATGAATCTTTCTCATAAGCTCAATTAGTAATGGGAAAACAGGTTAACCTGCGCATTATGCCAGCCCAAGCCCACCACTAGCACGCCAACCCCCAAAAAAATAATAAATAAAAAATAAAATAAAACATAACTAAAACTTTTTGCACTATACAATATATTTTATTTTAATCCAAAAATAATGTTATCTCACTACATCTTATAATTTAAAAATATATAAGTATTAATGTGAACATAATAAATAAATAGTTATGGCCAGCTCGCCATAACTCATAGGTTGGACGAGGTGGGCTGAAAGAGACCCCCAACGGGTTGGCAAAATGCCAACCCGATCCCACCATTGTTTGGCGGGTTAGGCCTGTGTATTCTTATTACTAAGCTCGACTCTATACCCAGAAGTGAATATAGTGATACTTAGATCTAATAGTGGTGGTAGTTGAGATAGCGGTTGTGGCAGCAGCCATGGGTGTGGTCAGAATCATAATAACTCTTAATTCCTACCTGAAGTGGAAAAAAACTGATAAGAACCATAAAAGGGCAAAATTATGCATTGAAAATGCACTTTATTATACCAAATCTACAAGAAACTTGATTGAAAATAATCTAGAATGTCTTACATTGCAAATTTATTCTCTGGTAGAAAGTAGACATTAGAAAAGTTTCCTCCCTTTCGTACTAGTTTGTATGATACAATTTAAAATATGCAATAGTAAACCAACAATTTATTGAAGAATTTAATGTTTGACATGCAATAGTAAAATAGAAGTTTACTAATATAAGCTGAAAGTTAAGTAACACAAGCTAACAACTTGACAAGGTAAACCAGTAGTTTACCAATGAATTCAATGTGTGGCATGATTGGTTAAACCATCCCGGTTCAATTATGATGTGAAAAATGATTGAGAATTCATGTGGACATACCTTAAAGTGTAAATAGATACCATAATTTCTCATGTACTACATGTGTGATATCCAGATTTTTTATAACTGACTATAAAGGCTAAAGTAGTAGATAAAGATTAATTAAGGGTCCAGCGGATGA
Organism: Vachellia collinsii; assembly: GCA_006871305.1. NCBI lineage: Eukaryota > Viridiplantae > Streptophyta > Magnoliopsida > Fabales > Fabaceae > Vachellia > Vachellia collinsii. The sequence continues at coordinate 13,554 of QFDD01002023.1, read as the reverse complement.
AAGAAAACCATTTTGCCAAATGTAGGAAAAGTAAGGACAAAAGAGTCATTTCGAAAAAGTAAGAAACTAAAGTGTCATTTTGAAAAGTAAAAGATCAAACTGACATTTCATACTAGGGACCCAAGTGTAAATTCAAAATTTTTTGGAACTAAAATGTCATTTTCAAAGTTCAAGGGCATTTTGATAAATTGAGAAAAGTCACATGGCATTTTGGTCAAAGTTTGATCAACATATCAGGAAATTTCACAAAGTCCCAAAAGATAGAGAAAAATTTATTGATTAGTAATTAATATCTAGTTCAGGTCAGAATAACAAAAATAACCTTTACCAAAATTTTAAAGGTTATTTAATATTTGAATATTTAATAAATAAATAATTATATATAATTATTTAAAATATCTAAAGGCCTCAGATATATGATTTCAAAATAGGGAAATTATGTTCATTGATAAAATTATTTCCAAGAAAAAGTTAAACACAGTTTCCTACATCGGAAAGGAAAAGTTGATTTTTTCTAAAAAATTAATTAAAGACAATTCTAAAAGTAAAATGAGGAAAGAAAAATCATAGAGCTATTATATAAATTTTGAAAATTTTTAATGACCCTAGATTGGTCAAGTGACTAGGGAATTTCCTAATGGTACTTTCAGTTCGATAAAGTAGCATTATTGATATTTAAAGTAACTTTATCAGCATAAAGCAAATTGTGGGGGATTAATAATTGCCACATGTCACCTTCTAATTAGGAGATGAAAAGTAGATAAGATATTATGACTATGTGGTAGAAAATATCAAAGTAAAATTACTTTATTAGTCCAAACGGATCCCACAATTAAAGACACCCATGCGCCGATTTTTAAGACACTTCAAGAGCCTTCTTGAAGGCCAAGACAAGGAAAGAGGAGAGAAATATTTTCTCTTCTTCCATATGTTGTGATCTAGACCATTGAAGGCTAAAGGTGACATAATCTAGACCATTGAAGGATGGAAGACATATTTTAGCCATTGGATCAAAAAGGAGAGCAAGATGAATTTTTGGCCCTTGGATCACTTAAAGCTATTCAAGACCACCAAAATTTCTCCCCAGGTCGGTTAAATAGAGAGAAGAGGAAGGAGAAGACGAAAATTGAAGAGGGAGAAGAGAAGAGGCCAAAATTCATCATAACTCCAAGGTAAGTTTGTGTTTTGGTGCAAAATCTTCCATCTTCTTGAGTTCTAAGACTTTTTTCTTCAACTCTATGATTGTACTTTCATTATTTATGCTATAAAAATGCTGCTGGAAAGTTAGGTTCTTGAGAGAGAAAAGTGAGAAGGAGAGGGATTTAGAAGAAACAAATGGTAGAAAACACTCGATGCATGATTTGAAGTTGATTGGTAGTAGTTTTGTGTTGTTTGAAGGTGTATATGAATTTTTAGAATATAAACCCTAAGGAGGCATGCTGCATGAAATGATTCATATATGGGAAGGATTGATTTTGTGTCAAATAATACATGGAGGAGGTTTAGAAGCAAGAATATACAATCATATGAAGAGAAAGTTTGAAAAACACAACATCCTTATTTTTCCAGATCTTCGGCTAGACCTGGTTCATGGAGAAATAATTTGATTTTGAATATTTTTATGCTTCCATTGAATTTAGAATGCAAAATTGTGTAGGGTAGAAGTGAGAAAATAATTTTGGAAGCATTAAAATCAATTTTTACAAGTTTAAGGGTGTTATGGCCCTTAAGGTTAAAGAAGAGTTTTGACAAGTTTTAGTGTGTTTTGATGCTTGATATTGACTTATTATTAATGGAAATTGTATTATATTATATGTAGGAAGTTAAATTGCAAAGGAGAGATTGTGACAAGTAAAAAGGAATTTCATAAGTTCAAGTCTAAAGTCAATGAAAAGTTAAAGAATAAAGGCAGCAAAGTTGCTAGCTTTAATATTGCAATTGGTTATTGTTTATTATTTGTGCTATGTTATATGTCAATTATGAGTGGTTTGAATATGATATGTTGTACTTGTAACATGCCATGGTATGTGCAAAGTCTTTGAAAAATGTTGGCATAACAATGTTCATGCATACTTAGCTATATAATGAATAATAACCATACATTGATGTGTATGTTAGTGATTTTGCTATGGGGATTTCTTTAAAATCTCACTCTTTCAAAATAAAATTCTCTAGGCCCAACTTTAAGTAATGGCAAGGGCAAGATGGTGGATGAGTAGTGGAAGCTTTATGATTCCAAAAATGTAATGACAACTTGTGAGGTCATATTATATGTTGTGTGGGAATTTTTGGATAATGCATATGTTAAACCTCTACATGTTTTAGTATATGGATAACCAAATGTAAATTTTCTCAGTATGTTAAGGAATGATATTGAATGGAATTGTGTATGCCAAGATAAAAGTGGAATAGTCTAAAGTGTCAAAAAAGGGTCTAACATCCTTACCAAAACCCTAGCTAAAGGCTGCAGGGAAAAATAGTAAATGGAGTCCAATTAATTTGAAACTTTCCAAAAAATATTTCATATGGTAAACTTTAAAATGAGTCTAAGTTTCCTAGATTTGTAATTTTGTACAAAAAGTTATGGTTTTCTAAAGATGAGAGAAAAATCTAAAAAAATGAAGAATTATCATATAAATAGTGAAATTTCACAAATTAAACTATATTAATTGGGCAATAAATTGGACAAATTGGTGTTTTTTCCTTTGTAGAAAATTTCATTAACTTAATTTAGAGATTTAAACCACTTAATTTCAATTTTTCTAGAATTAGTTATGAATTTTTAAAGTTAACCAAAATTTCAAAATGAAATTTTCAAATTTAGTGAATAGTGACTAAATCCAAAATTTTCAAATTCACCTGTTAGACCATTTCAATTCTTTTAAAGGTATTTAAATAGTTAGTTATTGGTCTCTTATAAAGTTAGAGAGGAAATAAGTGACGCATCACAACATGTTCTAAAGAAAAATATATTATTATGCCCTCCTAAAGTAAAATATAATGTGAGCCTCTCATATTCCTAAAACGGATATAGGGAGATATTTGTGAGACAATACACCTAAAGCTGGAATTTGGGCCTGCCCCTCATTGGTTCAGGCCTAAACGGATTGGCCCATTTAAGCCCCATTGCTAGAATTACTGTGATTTGTGCAGCCCAGCCCACAAGAAGACGGGCAAAGGGTATGCCTGTGGGTTTTTGGCTCAGTTAACAAAAAAAATTCTATTTTATTTTTGTGTCACTTTAAAGTAGTAAACTTTTTAATTTAAGATATAAATAATATTAAAATTAAATTAAAATAAATAAAGTTATGACAAATATATATTGTAAACGAAAATTTTAACACCTGCGTATGAAAACTATTTTCAGCGGTAGTCACATGATTTATAATTATAGGTAAGAGGATGTCTAAATTAATGCAAGAACTATAATGGTAGAATAAATTTTTGTATTTATTCCGCAATTTTGTAGCTCGACATCTAAGCTTGTTGGTCACGAGCTAGCCTAGGGTCATGAGCATGTCTAATATATTTTTCACTTTTTTTAAATGGATCAAGTTAAAAAAATAAATTTTTAATTTGATCTTCTAAAAGTAGTTTGTATGTGGAAAACAACACAATAAGTTTGATACTAAAACTAGAAAGAATAAAGATTCAATGAGTAAAAATATGCATGTGCTGGGATTGAAGGACACAATGGAACATTAAATTTTTTTTTCAATCCCTTTCTTGGATCTGTTGAAGGTATTTAAGTCGTGTTGTCAAGAACCATACATTTCTTAAGAGTGTTTTCTTTTCATTTCTTGTTTAGTTTCTAGAAGCTAACAACTACGATCAGCTTCATTTATCGGTTTCCACACAAATAGCTTTTTTACAAGGAACACGTGCTAGCGCTTCTATGTCTGATTCTTGGATCTCTTTCTCACTTTTGGTTTCTTTATTGAGTTTCTAACTTGCAAATTCAAATGCATATAATGGAAAGCTCTAACCATCTATTTATGGACACTCAGAGTCTATCTTTTTGAATTTCAAAATCTATCTTTTATCAATTTTAAAATTCAAATATTATAAAAAAAACTTTAAATTTGATAAATTAAATAAAGATGGTTTCTTAGGCCTTTTCTTTCCGATTGAAAAAACTACTTCGGACTTTCTCTTTAGAATAATTTTATAAAATACTAGAATTTCTGAGCTATTTTTTTTGCTCTAAGATAAGATATTTGAAGCTTCTAGACATTTTAAATAATTATTTTTAACTAATTATTTATTAAATAACCAAAAATTAAATGACTTTTAAAATTCCTGTGAATGTTATTTTGGTTATTTTAACTTAAACTAGACCTCAATTCTTGATCAATGAATTTTTCTTTATCCGATGGTGCCTGAAAATTTTTCTGATATTTTGGACTTACACTTATTTATCAAATTGCCCTAGAATTTCTTAAATAGCAATTTGATCCCTCGAATTCCAAAATTTTCACTTTAGTCCCATTAGTAGCAATTTGGTCCCTTGTATTTCAAAATTTTCACTTTAGTCCCATTTTTAGAATGACACTTTGATCATTGAACTTCCAAAGTGACACTTTAATCCCTTACTTTTTTCAAAATGACCATTTTGCCCTTACTTTTTCTATCTTTGGTAGAATGACATTTTTACTCTTTCTTTCTTTTCCTTTCAGCTTTCGAACCCTTAATTAGTCTTTAACTACTTGTTTAGCCTTTATATCTAATTATCGAAAATCTAGATATTACAATGAAGATCATGAACCAATATCTATTGTTGAATGCCAATAAAGAAAGGGTTGGCCCTATGGATGGAAGTCATTAATGCAAAATTAATGTCATAAAAAATGAAAAGTTTTGGACTTGTAGTGCTTTCACCTACATATGTAAATCTAGTTGAATACAAATGGGAATTTATGGTAAAGAGAAATGGAAAAGGTAAAATGATAAGATATATGGCACGTCTTATAGCCTAATGATTTACACAAAGACTTGGTATAGGTTGAGAAGAAATGTATCCACCAGTATTGGACATGACTACTTTTCGTTATTTGATTAGCCCAACAGTAAATAAAAGACTTGACTTATGTCTTATAGATATCATGACTGCACATTCATATAGCACACTTGACAGTGACATTTATATGAAAGTCCCTGAAGTACTAAAGATGCTAAAAGCATCAAATACAAGTTATCGAGAACAATATCAAATTCTGTTAGACAAGTATTTCTATGGCTTGAAGTAATCAAGGTGCATTTTTATGAAAATAAATGCAAGTTTGCTATAATTGTTGTCTATTATAATGGATTATGGAAAAAGGAGAAATAATTAGGAGAAATTTATGGAATATGCCATCCACAATATGGGACACTTAGAACAGTTTCACTGTGTAAAGCATGGATGACGTCGCATTCCCGAAGTATGTAAGTATTTATCTTCCAAGAGTACTTGTAAAGCTTTCTCAAGTTAAGAACAAATGTTTAATTGTGTTAATTGTGCAATCTTTTGTTACAATTAATAAAACATAGTCTTTAAACTTCAATCCTAATGTTACTATGCAAGGTTAATAGGTTATCTATATCTTGCCAACATAACCATCTATTCATCATGTAAACTTCAAGTTCTTACACAATTTTATTCAAGTTTTACACTCAACCTATGTTATCTTCTCAAGCATCAATCAAGTGAACTCAACAACTTATTGGTGGCCAATCAACAAGAGGCATTAAGAATGAGTAAAATCACACACACACACACACACACACACACACACAGATATATATATATATCATTAATCACAAAAAGATAAGAGTATTTAAGAGTTAATCCATACAATGGCTTAAAATAATTCTAGAATGAAAAGCTTAGCTACTCATTATCAATTACAAGCTACAAATCCAAAGGAAAATATAGCCATAATAGATTACAAGAGAGGGAAGGGAAAGAAAGAAGAAAAACCAAGAAGATAAAGTTCCAAAACTCTTCCAAAGCTCAATCCCTTACTCCGAGCTTCTCCAAGACCCAAACCCTTGCACAACAAACTCTAAAAACTCCCCAGGAAGTGTAAAATGTTGGGCAAGGTCAAAGGTGGAAGGACATAAAGCTCTAGGTCATTTGTTGCCATCAAAACATAGTTTTGGTGATTCACTATTGGTTGCAGCCAACGCTTGTCATGGCAACAACCAATTGCTCTTTGGTTGATTTCGTTGGAGCTAAGGGATCAGCTGGCTAGAGCCAATTCCTCTCCATGTTGCCTTTGCTGGAGCCAAAGAATTTGTTTGATGTTATGACTTCCTAATCTCTTTTCAACATCTTAGGCATTGACTTTAGCTTCAAATATGGCTCAAATGACATCTACAAATACCTAAAAGACAATACAATTTGTAAAAACCTAAGTTGAGCAAAATGGGGTAACATATTCACATTTAAACCAAGTATTCTAACACTATAACCCAAGTTTCAACTAGGCACATTTTTGTATGATATGCATCTAAAAATATGTATAAATTAACCTAAAAATATAAGAAACAATAGAAAAATGTGCTAAAATGGCATAAACCTAATAGGTTTATCACATATGGCCAATTCCCATGTATCATTCTTCTTGATACAATTAATCTCTTCACTCATGGCATTTTGGTCAATTTAAAAAATTATAACCTACAATGATGTCTTTTACACTTGACTACTACAAGATGTCTGCATTCTCATTCATTAGTCTTAGCAATACAATGTAGTCTATTATATCAGAATTACATGTAAATATGTATTCCTTTTTTATGTAATCGAGTCAAATGTGCCATTGAAGATATTTACTCTCTTTCATTTAATTTAATTTATTTTTTAATTTTTTATTAACTAAAATAAAAGAAATTAAATATAGGATTTAGGCCAAATAACGTCCAACCATTAATGGATAATCAGTTTTCACTTACAACAATTATCCAATGCAAAGCATAGAATCAGAATTTAAATATCCTATAATCAAAAGGAGCACCATTGCTAGTGGCTCTCTCCTGGAGAGGAATCTCTCCTTTTCCTTCTCTATCATCTCCCCTCCTCTCTTTTTATAATCATTATAACAAAATTTAATTAGTTCAAATTTGCTCTGTTATAAAATTATTATCAAAATATTAAATTATAAAAGAATAATTAATTAAATTTAAATTGCTAAATTTCAATTTGAATAGTTTGATATTGCAATAAAAAACTAAATAAAAATTTTGTAATGAAACAAATATGTACCATTAAAATGTTATGGTTAAAAATGAAACGGATGGAAGTAGATGGGAAGGGAAAAGGAGAGGCTCATCTCCTTTTGTGTCCATCTATTAACCTCAGTCCTCTACAGTTGCAGTTGCTAACAATTCATGTAAGATTTTGAGCGTACCTAGAATCGATGGATTCATTGAGTACCCACACGAGAATCGGAGCACCGATTGTGGACTTTGATTACGTTACACAACAAATAGCACCAAGAGGAGAGGAGAGGATCCAGAGAGAAAAACGGGAGAGGATTTTAGAGGAGTTATGTGTAATGTCTGGCAAAAAAATAGAGAATTTAAGAAGAGACCTTGGTGCAAAAAGAAAAAGTATAGGAGGGCAGGAGTGTCATTTTCCCTCCCATACTTTTAAATAATCGCCTAGCATCACTTTTTGGCATTATCCTTCATGTGTTCTTCGTGCTTCCAAACGCGACGATGAGAGAGAGCGAACGAGAGCAAACGCGGTTGCAGAGCTAGTACTCACCATTTGAAAACATTTTTCACGTATGTAAGCAAGGATTTGTGCTCAAGTAAATTTTCTGAAGTTTCCACTATCCTCAGATTTTTTTTCTTAATGATTTTGGAGTTTTTAAGTTGAGCAAAGAGTGTGAAAAATTAGGATTTTTACCGGTTAAATCAAGTGATAAGCAAGATTAGAGGATTTTTTCCGGCGAGATTTTAAGGTGGGGAGCACACGTACTGCTCATGTGAACAGTATGCGAACAGTAATCGCCTTCTATGCTTCCATTTGCGAAAAAATTTGGTCTACACTATTCATGGGACTGTTCATTGAACAGTACCTCCATGTTACTGTTCATGATGCTGTTCAAATGAACAGTATTTTTGGTTTCTAATGAGCTATTGTTCATATGAATAGTATTCATCCTTTCCCAATTTATATCTAGAATATATGAATTTTGGGGTTAAAGCGTGATACTGATGTTAGAAAAAAATATTGACTTGAAATTATGAATTGAGAATAATTGGATATGTTATATACTATTGTTAGGAGGGGAAGAAAATAAATCTTAAGTTGAAAGGTAGAGGGGCATTGTGTATGAAGAGTTTAACAGATGAGTGGATAGCGTCCCATTAAGATTTTATAAATTACGTTTTATTGCATTTATATATTCGATTTAATTATCGCATTGTAAGCATTATTTTAATAATGAAGATTTATCAGAATTATTTAATCGTTTTATTGATATTGCAAAGAGTAAAATTTGTAGATTTGATTTAATGTTATTTATTATTTCCCAATTTCTGTTTATATTAAATATTTATGCATAGAATTTAAAGTAACACTTTTGAGCTATTACTTGCAAATTTTCATGCTGGGATCCTGGATATGAAATAGGAGAAAATAGTTTTATTATTGGAAATGATTGGAAATTGATCCCACGCATGCTTGACAATGTTTTGAAAGGACTGAACACAGAACGCTGGTTACTAACAACAGAACTGTTAGTCCATGGTACGCCATTGTAAATCTCAGGCTCGCTTGGTAATTCGTGGGTGTTGACTCATGTTTGGTATTCGTGAGTGTTGACTCACGCTTGTTATTCATGGGTGTTATACCTGCTCCTGTTTCGTGGCCTTGATCTGCACTTTTTGGTTATTGACCCTCGTGGATTGTGTGTCCACACTTGATATTCCGTTCTATTGAAGCCCTTAAAAAATGTAAATTCTGATAATTTCCTTTTGTAAATTGCTTTTGTCGACAAATTGTTTTATTATATACTTGAAGTTTTCTGAGCAATGAACCATTTTGGAATTCTAATTTATGAATTGATTACATTTAGCAGGAATTGAGATTTATGGTTATGTTTTATATTGAAGTTAATTCCTTAGATAATTCATTTCAATTTTATTAAATTTTATAAATGGGACGTTATTCACCGAAAAATTTATTTTTGACTTCAGATAACTCAGTTAACCCTGTACCCCTGGTTGAGCAGTGAAGAGCCTCATCATTATTGATACTCAAGTCACCGATCTCTTTTTGGTAGCTATTGCTTGGTGTGTCTACATATAAACATATGTTTATGTATCTTTTTGGATAGATGCTCCATGTAGTCTATAGGCAATATCCGCGTCCTTGTGTTATATTTTGAAAAACATGTACATGCTGTGGTGGAGCATTGCTCCGAATTGCTGTTTTGGGTTTTCAGGCCAATGTAGAACTTTCAGGAAGTCTGTTATATAGAGGAGACTCTACCAAAATTTCTACAGGAGTCCTGATATGTTGATGAATCAAGTAGGGTGTACTTTTATGTCATAATCTTGAGAAAAAATAGGTGTATATATATTGTGTCATTTTGAACTTTGACAAATAGCGTACATCGATAACTTAAAGGCTTACGGAGTGTGAGACCTCTCATAGTCCGTGTCGGTCACCTCTAATTTCAGGGGTGTGACATTATATTTCTCACATATATCCCAAAATTAACTCCTACTTCTCATATAATAATGTAGGAAGTTATTGAAATTTAAAATTCGAAATATAAAGGGCAAACTAGCTCTATTGACCCATACATCCTCTATTTTCACTTATGCCCCACTTCAAATGGGCTTAGGCCCTAATCCACTAAGGGTGGCCATCATATTCCGACATCTCCCACTCACACTTGGTGGATTTGATGTTGTTGATCCAATCTCTTTTCTACCTTCCTTTTTTTTCATACTAGGTGCTTTGTCGTGACTGCATGGGCATGACGTCTTCATTCGGATGTTTGCACTAGAAATATCTTTCTTAGATACCAGCACAAGACAACCCTTTAGTGCAGTTTGATGATGTTATTATAATGCCTCTGATATCCTAGCTTTACCAATATATACTATTCTCATGGACAATCTAATCCCTCTTGAGTCAGCATAAAACTCAGATTGACTTTCTCATATGTTTAGTGTCACGCTTATGAATTTAACAAAGTAATATCATAAGGGACCGGTCACAGACACCAACATAAGTGTGTATATTTTAGGTAATCTTCCTTTCGCCCAATTATCACTTTAACATGAATCAACCTCTTTCCTAGCATAAAACCTTTAGATCATATATATCATGACCATAGGATGTATGCTAAAGTAGCAAGCATTGAAACATACCTCCCTGATATTGTCAAAGTCAATGGACATCAATGAAAGGATTGAAACTTTCTGGGACTCACATAGCAATGAAGCTGGGATCTATTCACTTGCTTCCCATTTGTGGTTCTTCTAAGCACATGTGGTATAAATTGCATGCTACAGTGTTACTCTTACATTATAAGAGCGTATGTCAATTTTAATCTTGTTAACAATGTACAAACTTAAGTCTACTCACTCATAGTATCTAAATCTAAATTCTTCAGTTTTACTCATTGAATGACGTCGCTTTTGAAGAATTTGTTGTCTGGCTATAAGTATCATGGATGTGGGTTTCTATGATTCGATTCACATTTACAATAATGAATCTCATCTCAACTTACTGCACCTTTTTACTACTTTACTGATGAACACAAATGTCTCATCTTTGTACACTTATTTTGAGTGTCAAAGGTAGTTGCTCGTGTGAGAGAGCCAACCTCATCTATGTGTACAACATACTAGACATTGTATACTTACACACATGTGAAGTCATGTTGAAGTATCTATTACTTCATATCCTATGCTTGCCAAAGGACTCATTATATTTCTCATATACGTCCTTAGCTTTAGGCTTTATTAGGGACTTCGTATAGGAACATGTTGTTCAACAACAACTTTATGTGCTACAACATCTCTCATATACTTATATCTTTACATCTTATATCTCTATGATACATAGGGTCTTTTGGTTTAGGTAATGATTGCAGTGCTTTCATGATCATTAACATTTGATTTGAAATTTCATCATCAAATCAAGATGTTTTCTAGATACTATCAGCCATATAGCAATTTGTACTACTATAGTACATGCTTTAAATTCACATAATCAGTATGCCCTAAAGTTATCTTAAGACTTCTCGTGAATCAATCCAATATCTCTCAAAATGGTTTGGATTATCACTAATTAACAAGTCTTGTCTCAAAGAAGATGTTTGGTTTTGTACACATCTTTGCATACATTAGACTACTAACAACATTTGTATGGAAACCCTTCCATTTTCTTCTATATTTATTCAGTTTAAAGATAAGTATCAAGAATCAAACTCATTCTTGATGTCACTAGGGTATTCATTGGATCGCATTAACTCATAGTGAACCACTTAAATCATTTTCGTAATATGATTCTCTTGCGTTAAGGACATAATTCTTTTTAGGCCATATATTTGGATCTCAACTCCAAAATTTCACAATGTCTCACCCATGTCCTTACCATCATTCTTTAATGGACATCATTAAATCAATTTTTTTTTGGCCAATAGTATGATTTATATAAATAGATAATTTCACAAACCGTTTTACAATGGTTTTTTATAACTAATTTGAAAATCACATGAGGTTATCGCTCTATATATAACCTCAAACACCATTATCTGGATAATTCTTTTAATCTATAAGAGGATCTTTGGAAAAATGTGTGAGGTTATCACTATGTCAAACCTCAAATACCACATGTAGTAAAAACTAACATTTACATTATGTAAATTTCTTTATCCAGATCACCACTCAAAGTATAGGTTTACATATAATAAATGTAAACCTAAATCCAACGGCTAACTATTGGCAAAATAATTTTTGATTAGCATACAACATGTAAGGAGGTATCTTCATAGTCCATACCTTTCAGGCATCTTCATAAACAATACCTTCCTATTCTTGTATACCCTGTTGTAACATATTTAGTTTTGTGGTTGCCAATTGATCTATTCACTTTTCTCTCAATTTTAAGAATCCACTTATAACCAATGTACTTTTGGCCTTGTGAAAGATCAATTGATTGTCAAACTTGATGAGCTTGATTCATTCTTAGAGAATCAATTCTCTTTCACATTGCTTTCTTCCATTCTTTCTCAATATCAAGTCAAGACAAGGTACAAAACATGGTTTATCATAAACATTTAACTTAGTTACTCCTTACTGAGCTTATTGTTTTTCTTCTTTGTAAGCTCCTACTTACAAAGACGATTAAACATCATTATGCTGTTTTGTAGTGCCTTGTCTATATATCTCATAAAGAGATATAGCACAAGTCCACCTTGTTGAGATAATGTTTTGATGATGACAAATATGCTTTTGAAATTAAGCCTTGATTGTTGGTTTTCAGAAAGTTTTTAGAAAACTTCGAGTTTCGTGTTTTAGAACTCGAGTTACAGTGTTTAAAAGTGTGTTCAAAATCTCAAACTTTCAAGAGAACTCAAATTTTGATTCGAGTTATATCAAAACTCGAGTTTTGAGCGTTGAAAAAGGTTTTAGAAATGTAAAACTTTTAAAAGAACTCGAGTCTGAATGAAAGTTGTCTCAAAACTCGAGTTCCATGTTTTAAAACTCGAGTTTCGTTCATTGGAAGTCTTTTGGAAAATCAGAACTTGCAGTGGAAACTCAAGTTATGTTGGTAGTTTTGGTAGAACTCGAGTTTCGTTTTTAGAACTCGAGTTTCGGGCTCTCAAATGGTTTCGAAAAACGAAACTTCCTTCCAAAACTCGAGGTTTCAGTGGAAGTTTTGCTAGAACTCGAGTTATGTATGTCAGAGCTCGAGTTTCGAAGAGAGAGATGTTAGATATGATTATTTTTGATGATGTCAAATATATAAGAGCAAAAAGTTTTTATAATGTATATTGACTAACTACTATATTTAATATAAATTCCTTATGTAGTTTGGTCAATGAAAAGGAGAAAGGTTGTTTGAGTTTAATGATCTTATGAAATAAAATGGGAAAATCAAGTTTGAAGCTTTTATATTTGAAATTGGAGGATGATGTTGTTAAATAACTCAATTTGTAGTTTACATATATGTTATATCATCATACATTGAGTTACATATCATCTAACCTTCATTTGGATGCTCAAAATTGTTTCTGGAAGTCAAAACTTGAGTCCTGGATCATAAACTCGAGTTAAATGAGTGTTTGAAGTTTTATGAATCAAAACTTGAAGTGGAACTCGAGTTTGGAATCAAGTTTTGGGTTTTGTGACACAAAACTCGAGTTTTAAGAAGTTAAAACTCGAGTTTCGACCTCCTCTGTTCGGCTCTGTTTCTGTGTCAGTTTTACGTGTGTTCAGTATTTTGGCTATATCTCCCAAACCACACATCCGATTGATGTGAAACCAGTTTCATATGAAACTAGACTCAAAATGCGGTTTATAGACATCAAGAACAAACAT
>QFDD01002022.1:0-25722 GCA_006871305.1 Vachellia collinsii | reverse complement strand
CTTTCCTGCACTTTTCATTTTCTTACAGGCAAACTATTTTGAACTTAAGTCTGAAACCATTTTTATAAATTCACATAATCCTCAAGCTATTTTTCCCCACTTCTGCCATAATTATCTGAGGCCTCTAGATATTTTAAGTAATTATATTTGGCTCAAAATCCCATAATTAACCAAATATTAATTAATTACTTAAAAATTCAATTTGAGGTTATTTCTGCTCGCTTAACTTCAATCTTGCCTCAAATATGTTTCCTACAATTTCTGAGCTATTTATCCTTGCTTTGGAATCAAATATCTAAGGCATCTCTGGATATTTTAATTAATTATTTATTAAATATCCGAATATTAAATAACCTTTAAAATTCTTATAAAGTTTATTCTTGTCATTCTGACCTGAGCCGGGCTTCAATTTATGATCAGTGAATTTTGCTCTATCTTTTGGGATTCTGCACAATTTTTAATATTTTGGTCAAACTTTGACCAAAATGCCCTTTGACTTTTTACTAATTACCACAATGCCTTGGATTCATAAATGGCAATTTGGTACCTTGAATTTCAATATTTTCACTTTGATCTTATTTTTAAAATGACTCTACCGTCCTTAATTCTCCAAAGTGATACTTTAGTCCCTTACTTTTTCAAAATGACCATCTTACCCTTACTTTTTCTGGTTGGCAGAGTGACACTTTTACTCGTTCAGACCCTTAATTAATCCTTAATCACTTGTTTAGCCTTTATATCCAATTATTTAAAACCTGGATATTACAGAACATAAGAGCCAAAGCTAATGGAAAAATATGACGCTCCTCTCCAACGAATATATTTTGACAACAACTATAAATAAGAGAACGTAGTCAACGGAGAAAGATGATGAAGTATATGGAGTCACCAAGGACAACACGTAGAGTGTGTATTCGAGGAAATCACACAACAACATTAGGACTCTGATATTATACTTTACCGTGAGCTTGAGTGATAATACAATCTGCTTCATAGAGTGAAGTATTTCCCAGATAAAATCATCCCAACCTTCTGAGAGTAACTTAGGATAGACCTGAGTGAAATAGAGAGTGTAACCTTACATGTGTTAAGCAGGAGTGATTGTAACGGTTTCTCAAGTACCAACAGTTACAAACTTGAGTGGGTTTCATAAATGCCTGGAAAATTATATTGGGTTCTCAAGTACCTACGGTTACAAACTTGAAATAGCCCGTGTATGTGTTATATTGAATATGTGGCTGTAATGATTTTCCAAATACCTGATTAAACTTGGAAGATATAGTGGATTGCAAATCTCAGAGGAGTCTGAGGACTGGACGTAGGTTAAAGAAGACCAAACTAGGATAAATCTCTGTGTGCTCATCCTTCTTTCATCTCCATTAACTTCTAATGATTCCTTTCTTACTCTATCCAATTTCATTATCTATTTCTATCAACTTATGATTTGGATATTTTGATTAATCAAGATTTGAATAAAAAAATTTTTGAGACACCCAATTCACCCCCCTCTTGGGTGACGGCCATCCTAACAGTTTAGGTAATGGAAGGGAAGTGAACCTGGCTCTAAATCCAATTGACGCAGGATGGGGAAGGGGAAATGAAGAAAGGGAGAGAATGGAGAAGATAGAGAGAGAAAGAGATTAAGGTGAGAAGTAGAGAGAAATTCATAGAGACCGGAAGATGGTATTATTTCTTCAAATCAAATAGTTGCTCATAATGAGATATGTGAGGGCTATTTATAGCCTCACTCAAACCCTAGAACTAATGACAAGGAAATCAAATACAATAATGATGATATTGCCAAATCAAATCAAAATAAATGACCATAAAACAAGAATGAGTTGGCCTTAAATGTGATAGTATTTAAATCTTTATGGGGATCCTCTGTAATCATTTATGATTCCCATCACTTCATCATTCCAACAAGCGCACACTTACATTATCCATTCTACCTAGCCCCTATCTACACACAATAATTCCTAGTGATTTAAATAGCCATAGCTATTAATTAAAAAGAAGGAACAATATATATATGGTGCAAAAAGTAGGCATTGATGAATATACTCTGTCATCTTTAACTCTACTCCATCTACTTACCTACTACCTCCGTTCCTTAATATAAGAGACATTTGACTTTTTAGGGTGATAAAAAAAAGCTAAATAAATCACTTAATTATAACATATATTCTGAAATATATATCGTTAGATTATATATTAGTTTATAAGTCAGGCAAATTAGTTTGAAAAAAATGAAAGGTATATTAGTGAGCTCCTGAGATTCAAGTTAATTATCTAAACTTTTTTGTAACAAAAAAAAGGTAAGAAATCCATACATAATTTAGAGGTGTCACATCATCTAAATTTTATCTAATGAAAATACAACAACTCGAATTATTTTAATCCTAGTTGTCTGATAACTCATATGAAACAACTTGCTAAGTTTTTATTTTTTTATTAAGAAGTTAAATTTCCTTAAAATAAAATAACATGCAATTTATTTAAATGAGTCATTACTTAAAATGATGTAATACTATTTGAGTATGTAAGTATTTTTTTCTGCATACAATACAATTAAACATGCAACCTATGAAATTTAATCCTTTTGGACTATGAAATAGAAGAATTAGTACTAATTTTTATAATTTTACTACTTTTCAATGGAACGAAATATTCACTGGCATTTAATTTGACTGTAGATCCACAAATGCATGAGAAACCTGTATTGAACACAAAACAATGAATTAAGCATAGAAAAAGAAAACTAGAATCTTACTGTGCTCAAGGATATACATGGATGTTAATCCTTCTAAAAGTTTTGTTTAGATTTGAGTTATATTTGTAGATATGAGGTCACATGAATGTTTAATTATTTGATGTTCCAGTTTGATTGTCTAATATTGAAAAATTAATTATTAGAAAACCAAACTTGTGATGATGATATCAAAATATTTCTAGTGAAAGGCTGATTTTCGTGAACTTATTATCAATACTAAACTAGACATGATAAAGAAAAGTTTAGTTATAATGAATTATAATGCCAATACACAATGTGGGTAAGAGTTGAACTTTATGCATATAACCTTTTTTCTTGGGGAAAAACCCTTTTACTAATCATCAAGGTCCCCATAAAAAACAAAGAATCTTTAAATTAGTCATATTAATATCATCAGTCTTTGGATTTTTCTCGTTTTAATTTTTCTTTTATTGTTACATCAATGTACAAAATAGACAAAATTAAAAAATGTTTATATTTGAGAACATATCGTCATGATGAAATAGAAAATAACGACAAGTTATTTAAGGTGGCATGGCTACAGACAAAAAAACTTTTAGCAGGACAATAGTACATAAGATTGAACTCATTTTACACGCTTGATGATGTGTAATAATTGAATTGTATGTTACTTAATTAAATTAAGAAATGGGTTGGCAAAAGAAATTAATTCAAGAAATGGAAACTAATGAACTCATTTGGATCAACCATCACAATCTTTGGCCCAATTGTTTTTTTTAAAATGTAGGCATTAAATGAACATTATCTCACGATGTTTATTCGACGGTGGACACTACATCTCAATCCTCACAACACCAAAATTAAATATTATCAAATGGGAATTAAAAATAGATTTATGGGAATTCAAACACAAATCCAATGATTTTTTTAAAGCCATAACTTAAGTATTAAAAAACATAATAAAATATCTCTCTCAACAAACTTATCAGCTAGTATGAATTTCCTTCCCATAAGTTCTTGTAAATTCTTAGCTATCATCTCCATATATCAAAATTGAATTGCTGATTTCACCAAAACTAGTAATGAACATTTACATGTATGTATACCATCAATTAATAAAATTGAGTTCATCACAGGTTAATACCAAGAAGAAAATTTATAGTGTCCATCCCAATTATTCATGCAAGGCATCCACTTTGTTAATTGATAATAACTGTATATTTGTGTTTATTATTGTATACATTTGGTAGGTTGTCAGACTAATGAATAAAATCTTGGTCTGGACACATAGTCTATCACAGAACTTTGTTTAAGTCTGACAAAGTCATAGTAGACAAACATATTTGATTGAATGACGTGTCTATTTAAGCTAACCAATTATATACTCCCCCAAGCATTATGAGACACCTTCTGATAAAAAGATAGACAATCCTTCTTATAAGTGACTTGATGATGAGGGTATTGATCAAGCTTTTCTTAAGATATGCATAGAGTTGCTACTACCCACTTAGTTTGAACCAAGGGCCGATGCTGATCAAGCCCAAAAGGACATTTGGGTTTATGCCAACAAGGTTTGCAGGCATGCTTTGATTAACACTTTGTCTAATGGCCTTTTCGATATTTACTGTGTCTACAGGGAGACAAGTAAGATATAATAGTCTCTCGTTCTCAAGTACACTACTGAAGATGCTGGTAAACAAAAGTTCATGGTGGTGAACTTTTATAAATAGAAGATGACTGATGAGAAGGTCATAAAGCTCCAAATCAATGACTACCAAAAGTTATTGGAGGATCTCAAAGCTGAGAAGATCAACAAACCAGATGAGTTTGTAGCAGATGTGCTGATCAAGAAGCTACCTAAGACATGGAGTGATTACAAATAGCAATTGAAGAATAAGCAAAAGCAGTTGTCCCTGTCGGATCTGATCTCTCATATTTTTATTGAAGACACAAATAAAAAGACAATAAAAGCTGTAAAGGGAAGGATCTTGCTGCCAAAGCAAATATGATGCAATCAAAACCAAGCTCCAAGAGGTATGATTCCACAAAAAATTGGTTACAAACCAAAAGACACTACCTTTAAGAAAAGGGAAATTATTTTGTTTATGGCAAACTAGGGTACCATGCAACAGAATGCATAAAGATGGATGTAGGAGGCAATTCTCAAAGAAGCAATAATCCTCCTAAGCCAAATGTGAATTTGGTTGTAGGAGATGATGCCAATAATGATGAAGTCATTATTGCAGTGGTTTCTCAGGCCTCTTGATCTCTTATGTGAAGAAGTGGGTAGTAGATTCAGGAGCCACCAGGAACATCTATGCAAATAAAGAGATGTTTACCTCCATTGAAGAAGGGGATGACCGCATTTGCTTCCTTGACTCTCGAACTTCTAAGGTCCAAGGAAGAGGAAAAGTGATGCTTAAGCTCACTTTAGGAAAGAGCCTAGCACTAAATGATGTGTTGTATGTACCTGAGGTCAGGGTAAACCTGGTCTCTATGACTCTACTTGTGAAAGCTAGAATTAAAGTGTCTTTTGAGTCTGACAAGATTGTCTTGACAAATAATAATGTACTAATTGGAAAAGGCTATTGTAACTAGGGACTGTTTGTTCTAAATGTTGCTGAAATGAATGATAATGCATCTTCTTCTGCTTACTTGATTGATTCTTTTGATATATGGCATGCTATATTAGAGCATATAAATAGGTCCTATATAAAGAGATTGCAACATCTCGAATTAATATCTAAAATAAAAAAAATAATGCTATTATAAATGCAAGGTTTGTACAGAAACCAAGCAAGCTAAGAAAACACATTTTGCTACAAAAATAGAAATTGATTTATTGTCCTTAATTCACACTGATTTAGGGGATTTGAAAGAGACTGAGACAAGAGGTGGTAAAAGATATTATATAACTTTTATTGATGATTTTTCAAGATATACTAGAGTATATTTCTTATGAAAAAAAGATGAACCTTTTTAAAAGTTTATTTTATATAAAGCAAAAGTAGAAAATCAACTTAATAGAAGAATTAAAAGAGTTATGTAGGATATAGGAGGAGAATATTTATCTTTAAATAATTTTTGCGAAAATAAGGAATAATTCATGAACTAACTCCTCCCTTTTCATCATAGTCTAATGGTGTTGTAGAAAGGAAAAATAGAACTTTAAAAGAAATGATGAACGCTTTACTTGTAAATTCTACTGCACTTGATAAACCGTGGGGTGAATTTTTGTTATTTGCTTGCTTTTTACAAAATAGAATTCCTCATAGGAAAACCAATAAGACACCATATGAGTTGCGGAAGGGTTTTGTGCCTAACCTTCAATACTTCAAAGTGTGCGGGTGTCTTGCTAAAGTTTTATTACCTAATTCTAAAAAGAGAAAAATTGGTCCTAAAACTTCTGACAACATGTTTATTGGTTATGCTCAACAAAGTGCTGCTCATCATTTCTTAGTTTTGAAAAGTGATATTTTGGATCATAACACAATTATTGAAACAGAGGATGCATATTTTTTTTAACATATATTTCCTTTGAAAGCTGAGCAAATTCCTAAATGAATTGAAAATCATACTTCTTCTTTTGAACAAATTTCAAATAAAAATTCAGTTGAGAATTTAAGGGAAAGTAAAAGACAAAGAACAGAAAAATATTTTGGAGATGATTTTTATTCTTATTTGGTCCAAGATGAACCCAAAAATTTTTATGAAGCAATTTCTTCTCCAAATGCATCTTTTTGGAAGGAAGCTATAAAAGCTGAAATTGATTCTTTAAATGAAAAAAAACTTGGGTTTTGGTTGATTTCCCTCCAGGAACAAAACCTATTGGTTGGAAATGGATTTTTAGGAAAAAAAAAAATACTTTCCTGATGGAACAATTGATAAATACAAGGCTAGATTAGTAGACAAAGGTTTTACTCAAAAAGAAAATATTGATTATCTTTATACCTTTTCTCCTGTAACAAGGATTTCTTCAGTTAGAATCCTTATTGCTTTAGCCTCAATTCATAAACCTTTTATTCACCAAATGGATGTCAAAACTATATTTTTAAATGGTGATTCAGAAGAGGAGATTTATATGGTGCAACCTCAAGGATGTGTCGTTCCGGGGCAAGAAAACAAAGTTTGTAAACTTGTTAAATCATTATATGGTTTGAAGCAAGCACCTAAGCAATGGCATGAAAATTAAATCAAGTTCTGCAAAGTGGTTGTTTTTCTACTATTGAAGTAGAAAGGTCTGTTTACACAAAACTTGTAAATGATAATTGTGTGCTTATTTTTTGGTACTAGCATGAATGTTGTGCTTGAGACAAAACATTTTCTTGCTTCAAATTTTGATATGAAAGATTTGGGTGAAGCAAAAGTGGTACTGAGTGTTAAAATCATAAGGAACGATAATGGTGTTTTACTTTCTCAAGGACAATATGTTGAATAAAAACTTTGAGAAAGTTTGACCAATATGATGAATCTCCTATGAGTACTCCTTATGATTTTAGTATTCATTTAATAAAGCATGAAGGAGATTCGGTTGCTCAATCTCAATGTGCACATATTATTAGAAGTCTGTTGCATTTGATGAACTATACTAGGCCAGATATAGCATACAATGTATGTAGATTGAGTAGATATACTCATTGTCCAAGCAGTGAACATTGGTAGGCTCTGGTGAGGGTATTGAGATACTTAAAAGGTACCATGCATTATGTTGTCCATTATAGTGGATTTCCTGCTGTATTAGAAGGATAAAGTGATGCTAGTTGGGTTTTTGACTCAGATGAGACAAAATTCACTAGGGGCTACATTTTCACTATTGTTGGTGGCTGTGTGACATGGAAGTCAGCTAAAAACTCTATCATAACTAAATCCTCAAGGGATTCTAAGTGAATTGCTATGGAATTAGCTAGTTCTGAGGCTAAGTGGTTTAAAACTTTCTTAGCAGAAATTCCACTAGGTGGAAAACCAATACTAACATTGTCATTACATTGTGATAGCCAATCTGCAATAGCTACGACAAAGAATAAAACCTTTGATGGTAAGATTAGACATATTTGATTGAGACATAATATTCTTAGGTAGCTATTAAAACATGGTGTAATCTCGATTGATTATGTGAAGTTTGAAGTGAATCTTGCGGATCCATTGACTAAACCCCTAGGGAGGAAACAAATTAGTGAAATATCGAGGGGAATGAGATTAAAGCAAATCCAAAATTAATAGCGTTGGCAACCCAACCTCTGTGATTGATGATCCCATGAAGGATGTTCAATGAGTAAAAACAAGTCGTTTGTTAGTTCTGCTAGCACTAAATATATTACTAATCCCTTCCTATGATGTAAGAAATTGTTATAATACATTTTTGTGAGGATGAGCATAAGCTCTTAATGATTTCATAATCCTACAGGATGGCGTGCTCAATGCAGGTACATTTCATGAAATCACCTCTACAAATGTGGAGTGGGGTTGCTCCTATGTGATCGTGGCAAAATCTCTAAAGCATTCGTTATGCACTGGGCAGGCACATGGCTGTCGTAAGGCGCAAAAATGCCATTAATAGCATAATTGTGGGGGTATAATCTGATTCTTATTACCTTTGGTATACACCAAGATTTGTTAGTTCATAGAAGAAGGTTTCACTAACATCTATGTGTACCATGTGTTATCAGTCTAAGTCTGGTTCATAGTTCTAACAACCACCAGATATGATGGTTATACTCATGTGACACATGAGGGGGATTGTTGTAATTATTGTATGTAGGTATGTCAAAGAAAGAGTCCCACATTATTTGGGATAGTGGGGTCTAAGTGAATGTCTGATAAATATTATATTAGACTAATAAATGAGTCAAGAGGAGGAAAGAGCTTGCACATGATAAAAGCCATTGGAGAAAAACTTGACAATTTTCCCTTACCCTTTATGCGCAAGTTAAATGCGTATTGGGCACCTTTTATTAAGAGATTTATAGAAATACAAAAATATTATTTTGTATAAAGCATATACCAGGAAAACATCATTTTGCTAGTTTCTCATTGGTGAATCTGAAAGTTAAAAGGATCAACACACATAAGCATATTTTGAAGCAATATTTTATTTCCTTTAATAGATATTGAATGTTTTCCATGGTTTAAATGAAGATCTATACATTGGAATCAGATTTGATTGCTTTTATTGCCGAAACATATTTACCCAAAATTGTTTGAATGACTTTGATGTCAATTGATGGAGTTTTAATACTGGGCAAAGTTCAGAATTTTAACAATGTCCATTTTTTTTTAATGACATTAAATATGATGATTTTTGGAGTAAAAAATCATAAGTGGGTGGTTGACTATAAAAGGTGCTTCAGTCAAAGGTTATGCACATAGCACTTGAGATTTCGTGCACCTCTCTTCCTCCTCTGGCATATTGCTCTATCTACTGAGTTATGTTATTTTTCTATTGTTTAGCTCACCCTGCCTTGCAGGAAGAATCCATTTAATCCTAGGGAGTGCCACATCTTGTTGGGTCAGTAGTTGCAGAACAGCTCTTAAGGACAGTGTCCTTGGATGCGACTCGGATTAATTTATTTTTTGCAGGTCTCACCATCTACATGAGTATGTGTTATTTTTCTCATGATATTATTGCCTGTTCAATAGTCCAGGTTCTTGAAGCTATATGATGCATGTGTCTATTTGGGACAAGTCATTTTTTTTAAAAAAAAATCCTTGCTTCAGTCTACTATTGTTTTTTTGTTCATGCTGCCATGAACATTAAAAAAATTTCCACAACAAAAGAGAAAAGTGTTTTGAATTGATGAATTTTTTCAACTGAAACATGCTCATCATCACGTATATGTGTGGTTGAATCTGCTCACTATATATATAAGTGTTGTGCTCATGTGCTTGTGTGTGTGCATGTATGTGAGTATATGATTGAATGATGTGTTTTCTGACAATGTTTAAGCTTACTCACCAGTGTTAATGGTTTCTCTCAGAAAGGGAAGAACCTGGAAAACTTTGCCCAATCTTTATCGACAATATTTGCTAATGACTATCACTATTTTTTAAATATAACTTTGCCCAATCTTTTACCTACATGTTGTATAAAAAGCCACGGAGAAATCGTCGTTGAAAACACTACCATCGTCACTGGGAAAACTCCCTTATTGTCTCTTGCAAAGAAGATGGTCTTAAAAAAATGTCCAACCGATGTATGAAGAAAAGGGGGAACCAGGTGGCAGGTGGTAATGGATCAGGTTAGGTCAACCCGACACGCTAAAGGGGTTTGCGTTTTGGGCGTTTGACTATTTAATAAAAAAAAAATAAGGTTTTGTAAGTTGGGCCACCAGTTACTGGGTTTCTAGACTTCTCATTAAAAAAAATCTTATAGGTCAACATGTTTAGGCCCAGTGTTGGGCCAACTTTTTGGGCCTCTAAAAAAGGGCCCCCTTTTCCTGAAACTCTTTTTGGAAAATTAAAAAAATTGTGTTTTATTTCATAAAAATGCATGGGCCATTATTTGATTTTTGTTGGGCCATATGGGTTTGGGTCCCTTTTACTGAAAACACTTTTGGGCCACTAAAAAAATTAGTTTATTTCCCGAAACTTGTTTTTGGACTTGGAAAATAAAAAAAATTGGGTCATATCATTTTAATATCCAAAATACATTTATATGTATAAAAAATGTGATTTAGCCACATGTTATTTATTGAAGTTTAATTTCCTCTTGCATCATTTATCAATTATTTGAAATCAAGGAAATTTTATATGAAAGTGTGGGAGATTTTAAACTTCCAATAAAATGTGCATCTATGGTTATTTCAATACACGATATGATATTTGTAATTTATCATTTATCGAATTAAATTCTGGAAATTTTCTATTGAGCTCAATTTAGATTATTTTTCATTTGGGCCATTTGCGGAATATTCCATAAACAAATATTTTGAGCTAAATAAAGTTCTTTTAGCTCTATTTTGTGCCTAATTAATTGCTTGGTAATCTTATTAATTACCATAAATTAAGTATTCTATTAAATTATTTTAAGCTCATTTGCTAAGTTCAATTGTGCTCTTCACATGCACAATTCATTTCATCGAATTGTGGAATATAATTGTAGAATTTATTTTTGCATGATATCCTATTACTAAAATTGTTTTAATTATTAAATTTTGTAATTATTTAATTGCTTAAATTATGCAAATTTGTACTTAATTGAAATATGGGGAAATAAATTATTGTATGGGTGCATAGAATAGGGAGAGAATTTAAATCAATCGATTAAATTCTCACAAAGGATATGCATATTTGGAATTCAATTGCATATTATTGATATTTGTTTTTTAGTATACAATCTTGGGGAGTAGCCATAACATCCTTTATATTGAATTGTATAAAAGACCCAAAAATCCCTCGAATGGTGCCACAATTTGTTCTACGTACAACAATGTGTTGAACTCTTTAGAACAATTTAAAAGAAAGGTATAACCACTAGAAGTTGGTTATCCTTCCAAAAGTCCATTATAAATAGATGCCTTTGTGTTTACAAACTTTAAGTTTGTGAGCGAGAATAACTCAGCTATGTTTCATGCATCCATTTGCTCATATTCAGCAATATATGGACAAAGGGTTTTGATAATTAAATTGATTTAATTTCTTACCCTCTTGTAGCTAAAAAGAACGAGTTTTTCATTGAAAAATCATGAATCCATGAAATTAGCTAGACTCTATTACCAGAAATGAATATAGCTATAATTAAATCTAATAGATGTGATAGTCGAGATAGGGGATGTGGCCATAGTCATGAGCTTGAGCATGATCAGAATCGTAGTGATTATAACTCCCACTTGAACTGAAGAAAAATAGATGAGAACCATAAAAAGGGTTAAGAGAAAGGTAGGCCTCATGCATACAACAACGAGCCATCAGGTGATAAATCGTCATTTGCCCACATAATTGGTTCCTTACTAAGCAAGCCATCCATGGCAATTACTCTTCCCCCTATCATGAGAGAACGTACCTCTCCCAGCAGAAAACTGTTGGCCGATGATAACTTGCAGCAAAAGTAATGGGACCTAACAAGAGATTTCTCTCCCTTAGCACCAAAAACCTAATATTATGTATTGAAAGGAAAAATTTGGGTATAATAAATAAAATGGATACGCATTGAAGGCTCCAAAAGAGCCAGTATTATGTTATTGAAGGAACACAATTATGTATTGAAAATACACTATTTTCTACTAAATCTACATGAAACTTATTAAGAATAATCTAGAATGTTTTACATTACAAATACGGCCTTTAGTAGAAAGTATACGTTATAAAATTTTCCTCAATTTTTCATCTAACTTGTACTATACATAAGCATAGTTGAAATCATACGATAGAAAACTAGAAGTTTACTGATCAATTTAATATTTGAGATAAGATAGTAAACCAGAAGTTTACTGATACAAACTACAAGTTAAGTAACATAAGCAAGCAGCTTAACACAGTAAACCAATAGTTTATCAATGAATTCAATATTTGATATGACCGGTTAGACCCTAAAGTGTAAATAGATATCACTATTTTGATGCGCTGCGCGTTCTAATGGAAAATACACTATTAGGCCCTTGTAAAGTTGAATACAATGTGAGCCTCTCACATTTTTAAAACAGATATATGAATATATTTATGGGACAATAAACCCATATGGGGAACCATTTAGTTACCATATGGTTTTAATTGATGCATCAACTAAATGGTCCATTGTTTGTTTATCATCTTCTTGCAACCTGAAGTTTGCAAGATTCCTTGCTCAATGAATATGGTTAAGAGCTCATTATCCTTATTATCTGATCAAGAAACTACATCATGGTAGTATTAGTTAATTTACTTCACTAACCTCAATGAGTATTCAATGTCCCTTGAAATTGATGCTAAACATCTTGTAATTAATGTTCATACACAAAATGGGCTGGTAAAATGATTGATTAAATGGTTGCAACCTTCTTACATAGGATACAATCTCCCAAATTTTGTTTAGGGACTAGCCATTTTGCATGCATGCATGAGGCCAACAACTTATCGAAAGTTTCTCCCTTGAAGAGGTTTTTGATCAAGAATCTAATATTTCCTACTTTTGGGTGTGTAGTATATGTGAATGTAAAACCACCACAGCACACCAAAATAGGTTCTTAAAGTAGGATGTGAATATATATGTTGGTTATGAATTTCATGACATGATTTGCCAAGTGTCATTTGATAAATTAATTTTTACAACTTCAAGGGGAGAAAATAAGCAATTGGGTAAAGAGATTAGCTTCAATGAATCATCATTGGCTCTGTTTGATCCTCATCAATGTGAAAAAAAAATTCAAAAGATAATTCATTCAAAGAGTTTAACTATCCTAATGCCCGAAGCATTACTGATAAAGAGAGTGATAATGTCACATATCCCAGTTGCTAATGCTCCTATATGAATCAATATCCCGGAAGGACAATCTATTATGAATGAACCTAAAGCATGCCTTAAGCATGAAAGGTCCTTCGGTCCCAAAGATAGAAATCCTTGAACAAGAAAATGAGCCAAGAATATGGATGGTCAAGTTGAGGATGATTAAGAATACTTGATTGCTCCAAAAAAGCAAACTCTTAAAGAGTTATTTTCTCAAGAAGAGATAGTTGTAGTCCTAGAAGATATTAAGGTACCTGACACACTTAAAAAATAATGAGATCTCAATAAATAATGGGATTGAAACAAAGTAAACATTGATGACATCATTGTTTATAAAATAGCATATGATGTAATGAATGATGATGAAGATCACGAAACAATATCCATTGTTGAGTACAGATAAAGAAAGGATTGGCCATATAGGTGTAAGCCATTAATGCAGAATTATTTTCATTGAAAAATGAAAAGTTTTGGGACCTGTAGTCCTTACTCCTACGGATGTAAAACTGGTTGAATACAAATGGGTATTTGTATGAAAGATAAAATGATAAGCTATATGGCACATCTTATAACCTAGTACTTTACACAAAGATTTGGTATAGGTTGTGAAGAAATGTATCCACCAGTAGTGAATTTGAATACTTTCCATTATTTAATTCACCCAATAGTAAATAAAGGGTTTGCCTTGCACCTCATAGATGTCATGACTGTACATCTCATGACACACTTGATAGTAACATTTATGTCAAAGTCTCTGGAGGACTTATGATGCCAGAAGCATCAAATGCAAGTTCTCGAGAATAGTATTAAATTTAGTTAGACAAATCTTTGTCTAGCTTGAAGCAATTACGGAATATTTTTATGAAAATATATGTAAGTTTGTCATAATTGTTGTATATGTTGTTGATATCAACATCATTGAAACTTCTGAAGAGCTTCAAAAGGCAAATGATTGGTTGCAAAGAGATTTTGAAATGAAGGTCCTAAATGGCTTTAAGATCTTTGTGAGTTGATAAAATCCCTTCTATACCTTGAGAAATTAACAAAGAAGAAGATGAAGAACTACTTGGTCCAACAATACCATAATTAAGTGCTATTATGGAGTATTATTTGTAATTAATCTATCAGTAAGATATAGTTCTCCAACATCACAATACATTAGAATAAAGTGAAATACATTCTTGGTTATCTCAAATGCACTGTGGATATGAGGTTATTATACTCAAGTATATCTAAGTATGAACCAATTGTTTATGCATATACTATCTATTACACTTGTTTATATGTCTAGGTACATCTATATCAAAAGTTATATAGTGAAACTTGGTTCATCAAATTTTTCCTTCATTTATGACCTTTGAAAAGGAACTAAAATTATCATCCCACAAAAATCATTCTAGTGAAAATCTAGTAGATTTGTTCATTAAGTCAGTTCATGCTACAAACATCTAAGTTCATAAACTCAAAGATATCGAGTGATGTAGTCAAGAGAGGGAGTCAATACACGTTGTACTCTTTTTCTCTTATCTAGGTTTTGTCACATTTGGTTTTCCTTGAAAGGTTTTTAATGAGGCAGCATTGGGAAGTGTATCAATAAACTGTATACTCTTCTTTTCTTCTACTAGATTTTTATCCTACTGGGTTTTTCTTAGTTGGAGTATTTTTTAATGAGGCACATGTTTAGTAATGGATATCCAAGGGGGAGTGTTATAAATATTATTATATGGATATCCATGTATCGCATTATCCCCGATTATGTATCCCCTTATTATCTCATGTAATAACTGATATTTATCTATCTTGATGCTGTAAATTCATGCCTCGTAATATAAGGCACCAGATATGTATTATACACTCTCAAGATAATTAATAAGAGTTCCCTCTTCTATTAATTTCTCATTCTCTCTCTTATCTCATTTCCCTCAAATTCATAACATTATTTAAGAAGAAATGAAAATAAATTTTAAAATAAATAATTTAAATTAAATTTACTTGAGTGAAAAAATTATAACATTGTCAACCTTACTGGCGTGCTTTGTAACGATGTCGAAGGACATCCCAAAAAAACAGGAATAAATAATAAAGAAAAATGCAAAAAGATGAATATGAGAAAGGCTTGTTAGCTGAATAAACAATAAAAAAAAAGCTAAGAGCACATAAATGATAAATATGAAAATGTTTGTCAGCTTTCTCTTTCTAGTGTCTACCACCAACAAGAGAAAGAAGCTCCATCCTTCACAGAAAGTGCCCTTTTTCTCTTCCTGTTAAGCCCTTAATCGTTTCTCCTAGCTTTGGAGTCTCCTTTACTCCTCACACTCACAACTCCTGTGTCTCCTTTCTCTTTTATCCCAACATTTCGTTTTGGTTTGGTGTGTAGTGTGGGGCACCTGCGTTTTTGACTTTAAAGTCTGCCACCTGATTTGCTTCTAAAACTTTGTTAAAAGGTATCTTTTCTCGTCTTTTCTTCCTTCTTCCCAAATTGGTGCAATTATTTTGAGTATTACTTTTGTTTGACTACAGCTAACCTCTAGTTATACTATCATTTTCCTCTCCTATATTCTCTTTACTATAGTTCCATTTCCATCATTTCTTCTTTGCTAAGTAGGTAGTCATTTAGGGAGCTCACTGTTCTGACATTCTTCTTTGTGAATATTTTCCTTTGAGCATTCTCTTTAAGATTTGGAATCATATTTGCTCTCAGATTTGAGGTTCACATGGTACTCAGATTTAGTGGTTCTTTTAATTTATTGGCTAGAGTGTGGCACGGTTACATGTTTTCAAGAAATTTTAGCAAGGAGCTATGGATCGTACATCCCACTGCACAGACTTTGTCTTGGTGAAAGGCAAGAGATCGGTAGTCATCCAATTGGCAGTGAGGGTGCTGTTACTCCAAATCCAAAGCGAAGCGAGGCTGCTCTCTAAGGAAATGGCGAAAGACAAGAGGAGAGGAGAAAAGAGGGGAATTATCGAGTTGAATGAATCAACCACCAACATCCACCCCCAAAAGCAGCCTTAGGTAGAGTTTTCTACTGACAGAGAAACTTTACACTAATAAAGCAGCTTTATTCTGATAAATTATACCACATTATCATAATATCTTCATTTTCTTTTCATCTTTACATAAGAATAGCACAAGTGGCAAGATATGGATCACTCTTCTTACTTTAAAAAACTTTGAGTTTCCACAAAGTTATTTTATGGCACTAAATATACTTTTTGGAAATCCCCTAATCACTTGACTGATTTAGGATCATTAAAAATTCCCAAAATTCATCTTACACTCATGATTTTTCTCTCCTCAATTTGCTATCCAGAATGCCTTTAACTAATTTTTGAAGAAAACCCTAATTCGGCATTTTTCCAGGGCTTTTTCTTTCCGATTCAAGAAACTATTTCTAGCTTTCTCTTGGAAACAATTTTATAGATTACTAGAATTTGTAAGGTATTTTTCTACCTTCTAGAATCATATATATAGGCCTTCGCATGCTTTAAACAATTATATTTAACTAATTATTTATTAAATAGCTAAATATTAAATAACATTTTAAATTCTCGTAAAGGTTATTTTGTCATTTTAACTTAAATCAAGCCTTAATTACTGATCAATGAATTTTTCTCTATCTTCTGGGGCTCTATGAAATTTTCTAATATTTTGGTCAAACCAAAATACCCTTTGACTTTTTTAAATTTACCAAAATGCAATTACTTTTTCAAAATGATTGTTTTACCCTTACTTTTCTACATTTTGGAAAATGACATTTTTACCCCTCCTTTTCTTTCTACTTCTACATTTACTCTTTCCTTTTGACTCTCTAGACCTTTAGTTCCTTTGTAACTATTTGTTTAGCCTTTATTTTCAATTACAAAAAATTGAGGATATTACAATTTAAAGCCTCCAAACCATGGTTTTGGTCCAGAAATGATTTTGCAAAAAAAAAAAAATGCATATTTGGCAAACATTTTCCCAAAATATAGGTTTAGGTCCAAAAGCACTTTTGAAAAAATTGTCAAACATCCTCTTAATGTTAAATTTCAATAATAGGAAAACTGGTAATGCCTAATTAATTCGAATGGGTTAAAAAAGTAAAAATAACCCGGGAGTTTTTGTAAATGAGCACTAAGTACATAGAAGTTATCAAGGGGCCATCTTGAACCTAGAAGTTTTAAAATGAGGAATTTTCTTACCCACCGTTAAAAATGTTAACTTCGACAATCACACCCTAAAATTAATAAGTTAATTAACTTTGACAATCAATATTAACATTTTTAATGGTAGGGGTGAAAATGCCCATTTTAAAACTTCCGGGTCTAAAATAGCCCCTGATAACTTTCGTATGCCCAATACCCATTCGTAAAAACTTCCTATTTATTTTTATCCCTTTACCTTAATTCGAATTGATTGGGTAATGAAATGCATGTTTGACATAGAAATATGGAAAAGCTAGAAAATTTACATGTTACCATATAGTATATATAGTGTGTGTGGGACCATTGACTTGCAGATAAAAAATAGCATTAATTTGCTGATACAAAAATTATTTATAAGTCAATTCCAATGTATTTTATACAAATTAAAAAAACCTAAAATATTATTAATTTTGTCTTAAAACTTTCCAATATAATCCTTCTTTTTTCCAATTTTTTTTTCTATTTTATATCTCCTATAGCAAATGAGAGTAAGGTTAACACATAATAAATTATCTATAAAATTATAAATTTATATGAAAAGCTAAAGAGTTAACTTATAAATAGAATCAGATAAAATATTTTTCCTCTATCCCATAAATAGGATGAGAGGAGTACTAGTGTTCATGCTTATTATTTATCATTATTCTATTGTCTTTTCTTTTCCTTTCTCTTTCGTTTATAATTTTTTTTGGTTTTTACTCTACGTGTAAGATTTCGGGTGTACCTGGAATCCGTCGACTCATAGAATACCCATCCGAGAACCGGAGCACCGATTTCGGACTCCAATTACGTTGCACAGCAAATAACCGAGAGGGAAGAGAAGAATGGAAAATCTATAGAGAGGAGACTGGAGAGAATTTTTCATCGAGGTGTTATGCCTTTTCTCATCTTGTGTAAAACTGACTCCCCCACATCCCATATATCACATACGGTGGTTATACTATTTTGAAATTCAAATATTAAAAGAGAGAATAACCCATATTGACCCATATTATTTATCTATTTTTGTTTTAACCCCATTCCAAATGGGTTTGGGTCCAAATCCACGAAGGGTGGACTTGTATATTCCAACATCTCCCACTCACACTTGGTGGGTTTGATGTTGTTGATCTAATCTCTTTCTCTTTCTTCCATCTTTCATACTAGGTGCTTTGCTGTGACCGCATGGGCATGACGTCTTCATTAGGGTGTCTGCACTAGAAATCCCTTTCTTAGAGACCAGCACAAGACAACCCTATAGTGCCATTTGATAATATTAGTTTAGTGCCTTTGATGTCCTAGATTTACCGATATATACTTTTCTCATGGCCAATCTAATCCCTCTTCAGTCAACATAAAACTCAGATTGACTTTCTCATATGCTTAGTGTCCACACTTATGAAATTAACAAAGTAATATCATAAGGGACCGATCACAGACACCAGCATAAGTGTGTGTATTTTAGGTAATCTTCCTTTCACCCAATTGTCACTTTAATATGAATCAACCGCTTTCCTAACATAAAACCTTTAGATCGCATATATCATGACCATAGGATGTATGCTAAGGTAGCAGGCATTGAAACATACCTCCATGATATTGTCAAAGTCAAAGGACATCAATGAAAAGATTGAAACTTTCTGTCATATCCCGAATTTCTAGGCCTAAGAGTTTGTTAATGAGCCTGAATGATAAATGCTCCCAAACTCAATTTTACAAAGTTTCTTATCAGATAAAAAGATTCTATGGAAATTATGTTGCATTTGGCTCAACAAAGGAAAGTTAAAGGCGAAAGAAAATAAAAGAAAAAATGTGTGCAGAGGCAGAAAGAATAACAAAAGGGGAAATATGGATGTAGAAAGGAAAGGATGGACTAAAATGTCATTTTGAAAAGAAAAGGACCAAAGTGACATTTTGAATAGGGACCCAAGTGTAAATTTGAAATTCTTGGGACCAAATTGTCATTTTGGAAATTCAATGGCATTTTGGTAAATTGAGAAAAGTCAAAGGGCATTTTGGTCAAAGTTTGACCAAAATATCAGAAAATTTTACAGAATCCCAAAAGATAGAGAAAAAGTCACTGATCAGTAATTGAGGCTCGATTTAAGCAACAATGATATAGATAACCTTTGCGGGAATTTGAAAGGTTATTTAATATTTGGCTATTTAATAAAATAATTAGTCAAAAATGATTATTTATAATACCCAGAGGTCTCAAATAATTGGTTTCAGAGTGAGGAAAAATAGCTCAAGAATTGTAGTATTTTATAAAATTGATTCCAAGAGAAAGTCAGAAGCAATTTGCTGGAACGGAAAGAAAAGACCCGGAAAAACCCCGAATTGGGGTTTTCTTCATAAATTAATTAAAGGCACATCCAGAATGAGAATTAAGGAAGGAAAAATAATTAAAAGAGTAGAGGAATTATTGGAATTTTTAAGAACACTAAATTAACCCAGTGATCAGAAAATCCCCGAAAAGCATTTTCGGAAGAAAATTTTCAGGTAAAGTAACCATAAAGTAACTTCCATTTCATAAAGGAGATTGTGGGGCTTGAGAACTTTCCACTTGTTCTCTTCTTATGTAAAGAGGAAAAGCAAGAACAGATATTCACATAAATGGTAGATTATATCAGTGTAAAGTTACTCTGTCAGTGTAATTGGGCCCTACAATTAATTAGACATGTGCTCTTCTTCTTTTAATGCTTTCAAGACACCAAGAACAGCCCAGTTTCGTGCTCCAACCTGCAAAAACAGAGAGAGGACCGTGGAGGAAGAGAGAGCACAAAGGAGAGCAAAAATCAAGGTAAGTTGGTGGTTCAAGCTTGATTTCTTCCATAGAATTGATCTATGAGCTCTATTCTCCCTTTTAATCGTGTATTTTTCTCTATGGTGCTGTGATTAAAGAGTTCAAGAGAGGGTTTTGAAAGGGGCTAGAGTGAGAAAATCAAGAGGAGCAAAAATTGGAAGAGGTAAGTGCCATAAATCAACTCTATGCTTAATTTGCTACATGTTGATGCTTGGTTTGAGTTGATTTGAGCTTGTTTGTAATTTTTGGCCCAAAAGCACTGTTCATGGGCTGCTGCACGAAATTGATCTGCAAGGGAGGAGTGTTTTTATGTTGAATAATGATTGGAAAATAGTCTAGAAGTAAGATTATGCATGTATAAAGCAAGAGAAGTTGAAAAATCATGTTGCAATTTTTCTGTACTGTTTCAGCATGCAGGAAAAATGGAAGAATAAATGTGTTTTTGATGATTTTGATGCTTCCATTGAGTTTAAAATGGAAAATTGTGTAGGGTACAAGTGAGAAACCAAGTTTGGAAGCATTAGAAACAAAGATTGGAATTTTGTGCAACAACTCCCTTTAAGTTGCTGTTTTGAGTAGTTGAAAGGGAAGGAGGTTTCTTTTGAGCTATTTGATCTTAAAAGTGGAATCTATGTGCAAAATTATATAGGAGAAGCATGTTAGATCAATTTTGAAACCCATGGATGCAAAAGTGCATAGTTAAGGTTAAAGAGAGCAAGTTAAGAATAGTTATGAAGAAGTGATGCTATAATGGTCCAAATGATTTAATAACCTTTATGTGATGTTGTTATCTAGGACCATTGGACATTAAGAGAAAGAGTTGACAAGCAAAGGACCAAGAAAACCAAGGAGGAAAAGGTAGCTTAGCAATTATTGTTTTAATTACATTTCATTGTATTTATTGCATGATTACTTGCTTTGCTATGATTGAGATAACATGCCATGGTGTGAATGATAAGGTTATGACATGATGAAGATTTGTCTCTATGCTATGTTGTGTGGCATATAAGGGCTATCTTTATCCAAGAAGGAAAGAAGAAAGAAGGGGAATGCTTGGAGGTTGGTAAGTATTTGATAAGCATTTTGTGGAAAGTTGTAAATACCCATAAGGGTATTATGTGTTGTCTATAAGTGATAGCATGTGTAGTTGTATATTTATTTTCAAGCATGCTAAAAAAGATCAAAATGCTCCAAAGGCATTAATGTTGCAAGTTAAAGCAATCATACTTCAATTAGACCAAGTATGAGAAAAAGGGGGTTAAAAGTCAACAAAATGGACCTAAAGTTGACCAATTTTTTTTGTAGCAATCAAGTGATTTCGGACGTGATATTTTATCAACAAATAGATATGATTTTTCCCTTTAAAATGAGTGGTAATTCATCTGAATCTGATAACCGTGCTGAGAAATATGCCCTTCCAAAGTTGGGCAAAAATACTGGAAAAATAGAAAATGACCAAATGAACAGTAAATTTTGAAGTTAAAACTGGGCATGACTTTGAGGTAAAAAGGTCCAGACATTATTTTTCCTCTCATGTTTATCTAGTTATCTTCCCATAGAACTTGGAATCACTCAATTTCAATTTTTCTACAATTAATTATGATTTTTCAAAGATAAGGCCATTTTTAAAGGGTTATGAAGGGTAACCCAAAAGCAATTATTTTTCTAAACTCCAATTTCAATAAGGTATGGCCAACTAAAGTGATTCCAAATGCTTCCGTTGGGTATGTTAATGGGATAAAACTAAGGGTATGACACTTTCTGGGACTCATACAGCAATGAAGCAGGGATCTATTCACTTACTTCCCATTTGCAGTTCTTCTAAGCACATACGGTATGAATCGCATGCTACGGTGTTACTCTTACACTATAAGAGCGTATGTCAATTTTTATCTTAACACCGTACAAACTTAAGTCTAGACACTCACAGTATCTAAACCCAAATTCTTCATCTTTTCTCATTGAAGGACGTCAATTCTGAAGAATTTGTTGTCTGGCTACAGGTATTATGGATGTGGGTTTCCATGATTTGATCCACATTTTTATCATACTGGATCTCATCTCAACTTACATCACTTTTAAGTCAAGGCGACATTTAGTTTGTGTTTCTTCTCTACCACATCAGCACTTTTACTGCTTTGTTGGTGAACACAAATGTCTCATCTTTGCACACTCATTTTGAGTGTCAAAGGCAGTCACTCGTGTGAGAGAGCCAACCTCATCTACCTGTACGACATAGTAGACATTGTATACTTACACACATGTGAAGCCATATTGAAGTATCTATTACTTCATATCATATGCTCGTCAAAGGACTCAACATTTTTCTCATTTATGTCCTTAGCTTTAGGCTTTATTAGGGGACTTCACATAAGAACATGTTGTTCAACAACTCTACGTGATACAACATCTCTCTCATTTTGTTTAGTTAATGGCTGCAGCGCTTTCATAATCATTAACATTTGATTTGAAATCTAATTATCAAAATCAATATGTTTTCTAGATACTATCAGCCATATAACCATTTGTACCGTTATAGTACATGCTTTGAATTTGCATAATCAATATGCCCTAAAGTTATCTTAAGACATTTCATGAATTAATCCAATGTCTCTTACAATGATTTGGATTATCACTGATTAGCAAGTCTTGTCTCAAAGAAGATATCTGGTTTTGTATACATCATTGTATACATTAGACTACCAACAACATTTGTATGGAAACCCTTCCATTTTCTTCTATATTTATTCAGTCTAGGGATAAGTAACAAGAATCAAACTCATAAGTATCAAGAATCAAACTCATTTTTGATGTTATTAGGGTATTCACCGGATCACATTAACTCATAGTAAACCACTTAAATCGTTTCCATGATATGATTCTTTTGCGATAAGGACATAATTCTTTTTAGGCCATATATTTGGATCTCAACTCCAAAATTTCACAATGTCTTACCCATGTCCTTACCATGATTCTTTAATAGACATCATTAACTCAAATTATTTTCAGCCAATAGTATTATCTATATAAATAGATAATTTCATAAACCGTTTTACAATGGTTTTCTATAACTAATTTGAAAACCACATAAGGTTACTGCTCTATATATAACCTCAAACACCATTGTCTGGATAATTACTTTAATCTATAAGAGGATCTCCGCAAAAATGTGTGAGGTTATTATTATGTGAAACCTCAAACATCACATTTAGTGAAAATCAACATTTACATTATGTCGATGTTTTTATTCAGATCACTACTCAAAGTACATGTTTACATCTAATAAATGTAAACATAAACCCAATGACTAACTATTGCCAAAATAATTTTAATTTTGAGCATACAACATGTAAGGAGGTATCTTCATAGTTTATACCTTTCAGGTATCTCCATCGTTTATACTTTCTTATTTGTGTATACCCCATTGTAACTTACTTAGTTTTGTGGTTACCAATTGATCTATCCACTTTTCTCTCAATCTTGAGAATTCACTTATTCCCAATAAACTTTTGGCCTTATGACAGATCAATTGATTTTCGAACCTGATGAGCTTAATTCATTCTTAAAGAATCAATTCTCTTTTTTCCTTTGCTTTCTTCCATTCATTATCAATATAAGGTGAAGACAAAGTACAGAACATGGTTTGTCATAAACATTTATCTCGGTTACTCCTTACTGAGCTTATTGTTTTTCTTCTTTATAAGCTCCCACTTATAAAGATGATTAAACATCTTTGTGTTGTTTTGCACTGTCTTGTCTATATGTATCATAAAGAGATATAATACAATTAGTTTCACCTTTATTTAGAAAATCATCCATAACTAATATAATACCTTTTAATTCATTTTAGTCACAATTCCATCTTTGTTTTCACTCAAGAAAACTTCACCCTAATGAGCTCCCACTTAGAATCATTATGGAAATTCACAACATACCCTTTTGGTATATGATGAACACTGATAATTCCATGATTTTCTTGTCTGATTGTGGGCACTTTATACCTCTTTTACCCTGTCTTTTATGCAATTTAATCTCTTTTGCCAGGACCAAATTGTTATTGCATAATTGCTGACACAGGGAAAACATTTGAACGAATTATCTCTTCTGACTGCACCTGCTTTTGAACTTTCAGTGTTTAACGCTTTAACAAAGCTCTGTATTATTGTCGCAGGCATATTAAGGAGGTACTCAAGCCCAACAATGAAGTCTAAGGAATTATATTTCACTGAGAGAGGATTGAGATCGAGTGCAAGCAGAATAGCCACTGATGCATTTAAGTCGCGACATTATTTGATTATAGTCGTGACATAAATTCATTTTAGTCGTGACATGTATGTGTTGGTCGCGACATATATTGATTAATGTCGTGACGTAAATGTGAGGAAGTGCAGCTGTGCGTTTTGGATTAGGTCAGCAGCCTTGGTTTGAAATTGGAGGAGCCACCACGAAAATTAGGGGAGGAGATCTCCAAAAACGGAAGAGTAGCAGCTTGACCTCCTCTGGATTGCAGCTGGAAGTTGAAGCTCTTCAATCTTGCATTCCTCCATAGCTTCATCTCATCTAGACCTTCCCCAATCATCTATATCCTCTTTGTCACACTTCCTTCCATATCCTTCATCTTCATCTCCATTCCTTCATGGCAGAGAACAACAATGAGTGCAGTAGCGTTTCTGGAGCTATGAGAGGCTAAGCTCTTAGCCTCTTGGTGATGGGAAGCAAGGCTTGAGCTCATGGACTCATTAGGGGAGTTTTGCTTAATCTAATCTGTGTTTAATCTTGTTTGGATATTCCTAGATTTAGGAATTCCTACTACCATGTGAACCTCATTAGCAGATTTGTGA
The DNA here is from genome assembly GCA_006871305.1 of Vachellia collinsii. NCBI lineage: Eukaryota > Viridiplantae > Streptophyta > Magnoliopsida > Fabales > Fabaceae > Vachellia > Vachellia collinsii. The sequence continues at coordinate 757 of QFDD01002022.1, read as the reverse complement.
TGTTGTGCTCAGATTATGTATTTGAATCGAATGATGTGTTAATGCTAGATTACATTTATGCACTGCAACTGTGGTTAATCCATCTTGGTTGTCAATGTTTGTTGATGATTAAAGATTGTGTTGGGATTCTGTGGTTGTTGATTTATATTCACAGGAGCTTATGCATCATTCATTCTTTTACATTCTAAGTGGTTTTTAACAATGAATTAAGTAGTGTTAAGTGGCTTGGATTCAAGTTGGTTTTCACTAGTTAAGTCATTGGACTCAAGTGATAGCTTGAGGTTTTCATATAGACTTAGAAAATTATGAACTCCCATAACATTTTGAGAGCAATGTGAAATCGCCCATAGTCGTATAGGCTTTCAAAATACTAGGTAATAGAAATGTAGTATAGTGTTGCACACCTAGGTCGTTTCTTGTGAGGAGTTTAATTCAAGCTTTTAAACAGATTAATGTTGCAATCAAAGGTAAAAAGGAAACCTTGTAGAAAACCTGATTGGAAAAACAATGAAATAACTGAATTTAAATCTAACTATTCTTTTTAGGGTTTTCTTTTTCTTAACAATGAAAATGAACAGATTGCAATTGATTATGAGTAGCAATTCAAAGTTAATCTTGGATTAAATGCACGATAATAAAATGTAGTCCCCTTGAGTTGAGATTTGGCCTTCCTAGCTCCACTAAAGATAAGAGTTCAATGAATTGAGCCTAGAGATGAACCTTGGATACCACCAGATTCAAACCTCAAAATACTTCA
>QFDD01002021.1:0-24805 GCA_006871305.1 Vachellia collinsii | reverse complement strand
CCCCCCCCAAAAAAAAAAAAAAAAACAATCTCTCCTTTGTACCGTATCTTTGGACTTCGATGGATTCTCCTTAAATATGACAAAACATACATACATGCAACTTTTGCTTCTCTTTCACTAATCCAACAAACTACCCCTTCTCTCTCTAGGGTTTCCACACTGACGTGAGCAAGAACAAGCTCTTCATTCCTCAATTGTAGGGTTCTTTTTCGTTTTTTCTTTTTCTCTGTTGTAACATATTAGGGCGCGCTCTTGCTACTAATTGTGATCGAGAAATTTCCATTTTCTGGTCTTATGCGAAGGATTTACTGAGTCTTTGTAGCAAGGAATATCGTAGCATCACACTAGAATTGGCTATCGATTTTATTTGTCTGCTGAGGTTAGCTCCTCTGTAGAGATTTTTTCCCCTTCCCCTGGTTGTTCGTCTACTGTTCAATTTTCCATTTCCAAGCTTTCACCGGATTCTGGGACATCTTTCCCATCTAGAGTGCTTACTATTTTGCATTGATTGTGCTAGTGTTTGCTCCTACAGTTGGGATGGGAGATGCGAGTTTCTTGAATTTGGTGCTTGCTTGATTGGGGTGGGAAAAGCAATTTGTTCTTGGCGTGTTCTCTGACATAGTTGATTGTCCTACTTGATTTTGTTCATTTGCTTTGGCTTATTGTAGTCGAAGAAGATGGGAATTTTTCCTACCTTGTCTCGATACTTGTTGAATTTATGGTTATCGTTTTCTTTTGCCACGTGGGGTTTTAGTGGATTGGTTTTTAAATGATGCAGACTGGAATGTTGTGTTTAGGGACAAACTAAGCTAATTGCGGGCTATAAAGGTTCTGTGAATGTTGCTTAATGCTTAATGACAGCTGCTATGGACTTGAATGCCTCACCCGTTCCAGAGGAAGATGAGGACGCATTTGAGGGGCATGTAGAGGACTTAGCTGCACAAGAAGAACGCGTAGAAACTGCAGTTGATATAGCCCGCCGGGTACCCTTTTTCTTTTGTACTTGTCATAGCTATCTGAGTTCAAGAAGGTGCTTCGTGTCTCATACAGTGGATTTTAATAAATGTATTTTTGTAATGTATTTTTATCGGTTTCGTTTTAGAACTGCATTTTGACAGATTATTTCAGTGCTTTAATGATAAATATAAGAACGAAATAGCTTTCCCTGTAAAGTTTTATTCTTTCTTTTCTACCCCTTTCTTTTAAAGCAGTTCGTAATATTGTGAGTCTGGCAGCTATCACTGCCTCACCTGAAAAAAAAAAAAAAATCGAAACAGCTACCACCCTTTATCCTCTCGCCATTCTCTCTCCATTGACACCCGCAGTTTATTGGCTGATTCAAAAGCTCCTTTCAGAGACGATAGAAGCTTAATTTGTTGCCATAATTTTGAATGATTTGGATCTTAGCTATATTATCTGTTAACTAAACTACTGTCCGTGATGAGATTTCTTTTGGCTATCCAGTTGTCTTGAAAGCGGCGCAATTTACTTATTCTTGGTCTACATTCGTATGCAAAATGTTTTTTTACCTGTAGTTTTTTCTCCTTCTTTTTTATCCTTTTCACGTGTTCTAATTGGTGCATGCTTGGTGAATTTTTCAATTTTCTTAGGAGCGGGAAGAAAGAAAAAGACGATTGAAAAGGGAACGTCCAGATGACAGATCTGTTTATGTATCACCGTCACCTGGTTATGATCAGCTATTTCAAACGAAGTCCCTGAAGTCATATGATAGAAGTAGGCTTCCTCCAGGTAAGATTTTCTGCCCTAGTAAAATCCCAAACTACAGTAACTACTGATTTAATGCAATTCATTTTTTTTTTTGGGGTAAAAATACATGCAGCCCCCCTAAACTCTAGGTATATTGTATATAACTCTCCTAAACTTTAAAAAGTTTAAAATTAACGCCCTAACCTTTTATATTTTGATTATTAACCACCCCCCCCCCGGGCCATATAATGTCTTGAGTAAAAACACATGGCATATGATGATACACCCTCTCCTACCTGTTTCTTCCTTTTCCATGTGTTGTTATTTAGTCTAACATGGTATATGCTGGTAATGGCATTTTTAACAGCAGGGGAGTTGGTGATCAAAATCTTGAAGATGAGGGTGCTCACTTTGAATTGTTCAAGTACTTATGCAATTGACCTAAAGTTTAGGGGTGTTATGCGTATTTTATTCTTTTTTATTTTGGGTGGATGAATTGAAGGACCAAAAGCCCTAATTGATGCCACTGTGTCTGTGACCTATTATTATATTTATATGATGCTATATTTTTTTAGCAATTCAAAACTCGCATAATTTTGTTTTAGAAGCTTTGCTATCTGTAAAGTATTAGTTTCTCACAGCAAATACAATTTGTTTTATGAGCTTGAAGAAAGGTAAAGTATTAGTATCTCTTTGAAAGATGAAAAGTAAATACATCATATGGAAGGATTTCCAGCTTAATGTTATGCAGATGATAGCTGCTTTCCCTGCTGTGCCTCAGTTGTATAGGGTATTGTTAGAATATGGTTCTGACAGATTATAAATTTTTTACTTTCATGTGAAATATTGAATTATCATTTTTTTACGTGCAGGGTGGTTAGAGTGCCCTTCATTTGGTCAGGAAATTTTTTGCATGATACCTTCTAAGGTTCCACTTGGTGAATCGTTCAATGATTGTGTTGCTCCTGGCAAAAGATACTCATTCAAACAAGTGATACATCAACAAAGAGTTTTAGGGAGAAAGGTATTTAGGATTTATTTATAAAATGTTTGATCTCAATTAGTTTAAGTAATGTTATTTGCATAACATTCATCTGCACAAACTACACCGCTGCTTGTGCAGACCATGTTGATGTACAGTCAACCATCCAATAGTTTGCACAGGTAGTTTCTTTTTTGGCAGGTGTCTTGTTTTTGAGTGGCATCATTTTTAGGTTTTTCTTATTTTCTATATGCCAAGTATATTCCTTTGTAGGGTACCATTGAATTTTTGTTTCCAAAACTCAAGGCCCATTTGGTTCAATTCTATAGTGCCCAAAGAATAGGAATCCTGATGTCATTCCCTACGATGTAGTGTTTGGTTGGCTGGCATTCAATGCTGCAGAGCGGTTTCTGTCTGAGAAGCATATTGCTTAAAATCACCATTCTTCTGAAAATGAGATGAAAGCCTCCTATGCTGAAACCAGTGCCACATTTGCCAAAAAATTCATCATCATACCATTGGCCTATGTTCTTCCTCTTCCCCATCTTCCATCGACACCACTCGTCCACTGACACCACCAGCTTCCACCTACATCACTGTTGAGCTTGCCGATCCATTTGAGAATCAAAGCCACCAAAAAATTTGAGAATCCCTACAAGCAATCATTGTTGATTTCTGAGCACTACCAGCTTGTACTTGCTGAAGAACACGGTGAGAAGGATATTTGGATCTGATTTCTTGTTGTTTGACTTCCTGATTGTGATGTTTTGGCTGACAGAGCAAGGATCATTTTATCATACTCAATGTGTTTGCTGTTGAGAGGAGACAGAATGAAGTAGGACGATGGAGTGGGAACAATGGTGGTGGTATGGAATGGTTGAATGAGTTGGTGAGGTAGGAGTGGCAGCAATGGGAAGAAGGGAAGAACAAAGGAGAAGAGTAAGGGTAAATGTATGGAGGGCATCTTAGTCTTTGTTGTAAAATTTTTATTTGATTGTGTATGAAAAATAAGTTTGATTGCAATCAGCTTACTATCATAGTAAATTAATTCACGGCGATCAACATTCTATTCTATTCCATTCCACCCTGTCAATACCTTTCTATGAACCAAATGGGCCCTTGGGAGTAATTTTGCTCAGATGAAACCAAAATTACATCATTAGTCAAGAGATGAATAAAGATTACCACCCCTTGATGGGTTTGTTTACACAATGTGTTAAACTCTAACTGTTAGTAAACAGGATTTCATATTTTATTCTTTTGGTTTACAGCTTGGTTTGGTGATTGATTTGACAAACACTTCTCGGTATTATCCAGTGTCAGATCTAAAGAAAGAGGGTATCAAGCATGTAAAGGTTTGTGGCCAGCTAATTCTTCTTACCATCTCAATGTTTTCTAAGGTTGTCATTCTATGGGCCCAATTTCTTTTCCTTATTTGTGGTTTAGATACAATGCAAGGGGCGGGGTTCTGTACCTGATAATTTATCTGTGAATCAATTCGTCCATGAGGTTTGTTTTTGTCTCAACCGATATTCTTCTGATCTTCCTGAGTTATGCTGAAGCATGTAGTGTTTCTTTTCTCTCTCTATGAGGCATAAGCGTTTTTTTTGGCATGAATTAAACATTGCTATTTCCTTCCTTACCTGATCTAGAAGTGGGGATTTCTTATACTTTAAAAAATATCCTATTTGGTGTTTAGTCGAAGATTCCTTCAAAAGAAAGAAATACTGACTTTCTTTACACTTCTTAGGGCTACTGAGTTCCGTTCAAAAGTCTTTAACCTCATGACTATTCACATTTCAGGTTACACAATTTCTGTCACGTCAAAAACACTCAAAGAAATATATACTTGTCCATTGTACACATGGACATAATCGTACAGGATACATGATCATCCATTATCTTATGCGTGCCATGTCAATGTCTGTCACACAGGTTAGTTGTCATTTTACTTTATCATCATGTTCCTTGTCTAAGATGTTCTTGAAAATGTTGGGTAACTGATTTGCTGATCATCCTCTCTGCAGGCAATAAAAATATTTTCTGATGCACGCCCTCCTGGAATCTACAAACCTGATTACATTGATGCCCTGTACACATTTTATCATGAAAAAAGACCTGACATGGTGGTTTGTCCTCCTACTCCAGAGTGGAAGAGATCTTCTGAATTTGATCTTAATGGTGAAGCAGTGCCAGATGATGATGATGACGGAATGCCAGACCCTCCTTTGGATGTATGGATGACATACATAATGACTTTTGATAGTTTCTAAATTTCTACTATATGAATGATTTGTTGTAATTAAGACGTGGGAGTATCAGTAGGTCTAGATGGTACTTCTCTAGAAGCTGTTTCTTTCTTGTGCTCTGTTGGATTGCAAATGGGATGGTTGAAAATAGGCTAGGGGATAACAACAATTATATGTGCATCATATAAGTGTAATTTGCTATTTTCCAACTTTCCTTCTCTAACTTCTACCAAGTGTACCCTTTATTTTTTCTTAGGTATATTGTTTAGAGTTGAACTGAAAATGTGGGGAAGCCTTGGGCTGAAAAGCAAATTACGTGTGGTCTTATTACTGTCAGTGAGACTTTGACTGTTAAGTCATTTGCTTTACATATGGGTCCGTCTATCTTACTGTACCCTAGAGCATTTCTGATATGAAAAAATTTTGAAATCTTTCCACCGCACTCAGGAGAACCACAAGACAGATGTGTTGATGACAAATGATGATGTCTTGGGAGATGAGATACCGAATGATCAGCAAGATTCATTCCGGCAATTCTGTTATCAATCACTTAAATTGGGTGCTGGGGTAAGCGTTGTAAATGGTTTCTCTTTGTCATATTGCAGATCCCCCCCCCTCCTGTGTATTGGTGGCTTATTATGTGTTTCCAAATTGTTTATTATAGGCATATCTTTTTTTAGAGGCTTTGGTTTTCCTTATGTTAGAAAATTTTATTCGGGGTGCTCACATTTTTTGCTTATTTAGTGGACCTTTAGTATGTACTCATACATTCATGTCAATTATAGGTACTATGTATGAAATGAGAAAGGGAAAGGGAAATAGAGAAGAAGGGATCTGAGAGAGAAACAGAGAAGAGGAGAGATGAGAGAACTGAAATGCACTTTAGTATTCACTAATCTGTCAATAGCCGAATGAATACAATAGGACTAGAGTCTTATTTATACTCTAATACATCTACCTATCCCAACGGCTAGTAAACCAATAACAGCCTAACAGAACTAATGGCTATACAATTGCTTATTATATTTCCATAACATATTGATTCTGCCATATGTTACTTAGGACTTTTATAAAGTTGATTGAGAAGTCAGTAGGACATTTATCACATGAATGACTGGTTAAATTTTAGCGTCAGAAAAGCTCATAATAATTTTCAATATGCCTACTTTGTTCTGTAAATTTTCATTCTTTATGCTGGGATGACAATTTTTGAGATGTGCCTTTGTGAAATTTTTATGTTCATGAAATTGCCTAGGTGCCTTCTGTTACTGAATCCTCGTGTCCTATTTGGTAACATTTTGTAAGTCTAAGTGACAGTTAAGACGGATTGTTTTAAAGGTTGCTGCCAGCATTCTTTATTTTTTATTCTTTATGTCTGTTTGTTTGTGTGTTTCGTTTATATGATTTTCTTGCTCTGTGTGCTTCTTGTGGCTTTTATAGCTATTTTACTAATTTCTTCACATGCAGGCTAGGGGACATGCTCAATTTCCCGGGTCACATCCTGTGTCTCTGAACAGGTTCAACATTTTTTGCTTCAAGTTGGTGTGCTTATTTGTGCATTTCTCTTATGCCATACTTTATGAAGCCTTAAGATAGGGCTACCACTATTAATGGATACAGGAATACAATTTTACATGTGTTGTTATGGCATGGGCCCATCACATGAGTGAACATGGTTGTTAGCATTGGATGCTTATTATGCGCATAAAGTTTAAATTGTGTTCTCTCCTTACGATTTCAGTCAAAGGGGTTTTATGAAGCCCTTTATATATGGCCTAGCATTTTTCTTCTATTCGGAATTTCAATGTTGCCATTTGCTAACTACTGTGTGTAAGATAGAGCTAACAGGATGTTTTTTAAATGTCATAGCATTTATCTTTGTGTTGATAGGCTTCTTTTGTCTTTTGTTGATGCACAGTAATTGATTAATAGCTTGCAATTGCAATCCTTTTCTCCAACAGCTAGATTGCATTAGTCCGTGTCGCATTATAATTTCATAACCTTTAAAGACATTATTTGCGGAATTTCTTTCCTTGCAATCATATAATACACTTTTGGGATTTTTTCCCCTTTTTTCTTTTTTTTTTGGGGGGTGGGGGTGTTGGGGCATATATGTGGGATGGGGATAAACTTATGTTTCCATCGAAACTGGATCAAAGTCTATGAATATGTGGACTTGTCCCCACATTACGTGGTTCCCCCCCTTTGCTGCTTTGAATTCTTGAGTGTCTATTCTGAATCTTTCCAATATTTTTTGGTAACTTATTGATGCAGTTGGATATATTTTATATTTGTATCAGTTGTTTAAGCAATGTGCAACACATTGTTGCTTAATGATTCAGGCCTTCTTATAATACAGGGAAAATTTGCAGTTGTTACGGCAGCGTTATTATTATGCAACATGGAAAGCTGATGGAACACGATATATGATGCTGATAACAATGGATGGGTGTTACTTAATTGATAGAAATTTCAACTTTCGAAGGGTCCAAATGAGGTTTCCTTGCAGGGGCACAAATGATGTATGTGTGTAACTTTACATGTGAAATGACTTACGGTTATTTTTTAGAACTGTTTCAACTTCATGATGCATCGGCTGATAGTTTTTACCCAATGCCTTTTGGCTTTTCAGGTGTTAGCCGAGAAGACTCACCACTACACATTACTTGATGGGGAGATGATTATTGATACTTTGCCTGATTCAAAGAAGCAGGAGAGGAGATACCTTATATATGATATGATAGCAATCAACCAAGTACCAGTAATAGAGGTTTGGTTTGTCGCCTATAAGCAGTCTTGAATTCCATGATGTAGTTGTGTTGTGGTAGAAGTAAGAACCGATATTTTAATTTTTGATATCCTTGATTTCATTGTCAAATCAAGCTTAATGTTAGTGAAAATGTGCCGATGGTTGGTATTTGAGTCACCTTTTGCTAATATATGCTGGTAGTTTGTAATCAAATTGATTTGACATTGATTATGAGATTAATTGTCATCACCAGATTTATTGTGCGGCAATTATATTTGAATAGTTTTTCTTCTTTAATGTTCTTATAATGTGCTTGACTACTGTATGAATTCTTTATTCATCCCTAACACTGTTTAATTGATATCTTAAAATTGGTACAGCGACCTTTTTATGAACGGTGGAAGATGCTTGAGAAAGAAGTGATTGAACCCAGGAATTGGGAGCGACATAATATATACCAGAGCAGAAACCCTTACTATAGATATGACATGGAACCATTCAGGGTATACGTTTCTAACTGTAGATATAGCATGGTTTAAGCTTCATTTCTTGTTCTTTTTCTTCTTGACGGCTAGGTTTTCAGGTAAGGAGGAAAGATTTTTGGTTGCTCTCTACAGTCACAAAGCTCTTAACAGAATTCATTCCAAGACTCTCTCATGCTGCTGACGGCCTCATATTTCAGGTGGCTTTGAATCTATGTCCGATAATTATAATATTTGTTATACGGCTCCCACTCTCCAACTTACGAAGTAATCTCATCAGGCAGATTAAACTTGTTTGCAAATGAATTAACTAGTATGAGACGTTTTAATCTTATGAGGTACTTAGCCTTTTAATATCTTGCTATCTTTACTTCTGATCCCTTAACTGTCTCTTACGTTGGGGTCTACATGCTACTGCAACATATCCAAATGAGAGTTGAATGTCTTCATTGTTCATTGCCCGAAACCTGGATCGTTTTTCATTCTTACCCTTGTTATTGGATTGAATGGAAGTTGTAACCAACAAAGTTAATTTCCAGGGCTGGGATGATCCTTATGTACCACGCACTCATGAAGGCCTCTTGAAGTGGAAATATCCTGAGATGAATTCTGTTGACTTCCTCTTTGAGGTTGTAGAATCAGTTCTTTACATGCAATGTTTGTATATCTCTTTGAATAATATTTCCAAATATGCTCAAATTTCCCTCAAAACAAAATTATATTACACTGTGGTGCAATTATAAAATTTTTTGACCAAAATGCCTTCCCTTCGAACAATTTATGGCTAAACAAAAATGTGTTTTGATTAATGGATGGCATATGGTAAAAAAAAAAATTCTAAAATTCGAACTAAAATGCTGGATAATTTTGTTTAAAGAAAGATCTTGAAATCAAGGAGATGCTTTGGTTATTCTAACAAAATACGGAGGAGGCCTGTGTGATTTGGTCTTTTAAAAAAAACAAAAAAGAAAAGAAGAGTTTGTTCTTTACTTATCATTGGTCACATCCAGTTTGTAACTTTCCAATACGTAAATGCTTTTGTGGACAGGTTGATGATGATGGTGAGAAACTTTTTCTGTACGAACGAGGAAAGAAGAGGCTCATGGAAGGGAATAGGGTAGCATTCAAAGGTCAGGAAGATCTTTATTTCTAAATAAATATATGCTGTTGTATAAATCTGTCTGTTGTAAGAAAAGCTTTTTACTGATGAAACAGGAAATGATCTAATCATGGCTTTATTTGTTTCCTGGTGTGGCACATGCTCAAATCATGCTATACTGTGCCCGAAATTTCTATTACGATTTACATTCCTTACTGGCACCCACCATGTAAAGTGAGAAGTAGAGGCGCTATAAATTTTGACATAGCTCCAACAATATTAATGCAATCTATTGAATGATTTGTTGCATATAAATTTTACTTTTTCAATTGCCTTTCACTGCAATTACTTATTGTGAACTTCCTCATCTGCAGATGGTTCAGATCCCTCATTTTATTCTGGAAAGATCATAGAGTGTTCTTGGGACTCTGATAACCATGAATGGGAATTCATGCGAGTGAGAACTGATAAATCAACTCCAAATGAGTTCAATACTTTCAAGAAGGTCCAATGGCTGCTTCTTCTTTCTTCCCTCCGTTCTCTCTCTCTACACTTTTTGGGCCTTGATCTGTACCTATACTTGATTTCTTCCAGGTGATGCGAAGCATAAAAGATAATATTACGGAGGATGTTTTGTTGAATGAGATATCTGAGATTATTCGGCTTCCCATGTATGCTGACAGGATAAGAATTGACAGCAAAGCACACCATCATACTAACGCGGCACGGAGAAGGTGATCACCATTGTCAAATCTGGAACTCTTGCAGCAGCAGCTTTATAGCTGGTGGAAGAATCAGGTTTAGGTATGTTGCGACATCTGGTAAGCAAGAACCAAGTCCATCCGCTGATGCCCTTTTCACTGGGATTTCTTTACCGATATAGCTATATATATAACCATCTTCTAGTTCTAGAGGGCTCCTCGTTCTGTAATTAGCTAGGACTCCAGATCAATAGAGTTAGGCCTAGGATCTAGTGTATATTATTTGATCATTTTTCTCATTTTTAGTGATTATAAGTTCAAAGGGTAGCTGTTATTAGTGTCTGATTACATTACATTTATCAGGAGTTATCCTGGATGTGAATATTAATTGTAGTAATCACCTGCCTCTATTATCGTTGTAGCCACACTAGCACGCTGAGCACTAATTCTCTATCCTGATCTTGTCGTCTCCTGTGTTATTGGAAGGCACCTAATTGGAGAAAAAGAAATGTGGTTTTATTAGCCGATAGTTTTCCACAACAAAATTGGATTGGATAATGTTATTATCAACGAAGTAATGAACAGTAATAGTGTTTGTGACTGTCATAAAACACGTTTACTTAAATCGAGATAAAACTTTTTCCACATATTTATTTTGTAAACTATAAGTAGTTTTTATTGCTAATTCAAATGTGTATACTCATTGTGGGGCAAATGAGATCCGAAGTTCACAAAGTATTAGAGTTGAGAATGAAGAATAAAGAGGGAGAAAATTTAAGCCAAGTTTTTAATATACCTTGCATCAAATTTTGCAATTATTTATTATTTTTTTATGTGTAAAAGTAAGATAATAATATTTTAAAACTAGGACACGAGTCATGGAGGATCAAGTTTGGTTTTCTATTCTGGAAGCTATGGGATAACTGTAATAGGAGAATCATTTAGGATCAAACTCTCACCCTTGATGTCAAGATTCCAAATTTAAATATACCAATTGAACGCACGCTGTGTTAGATACATCATACAATTTTTTGGACAGTGGCTAGCATCATCTCTGCCATTTTTGACTTGTATTAGATATAAAGATTACGGTTCATTAATATTCCTTTTCATTCAAAAAAATATTAGGACACATGATGATTTGCAACTAGAGAATTTGACGGGAGAGATATAAGGAGTTTGATTTAAATATAATTTTAAATAGAGTAAATAAAGTAAAATTTAAAGAATTAATAAAGTACAATTTAAATTTGGCAAAAAAAATTAATAATCTATTTAAAGATTTGGTGTTTTAAAAATATCCAACTTTTTTTTGGTCACACTTACTTTACCTAGTCTATTCAAAAAAAAATAAAATTAAAGCACTATGATTTGTTTACAAAATACTTGTGACATATTTATAATATATTATTTTACTATTTTTAAAATTATTACTATTTCGTTTTTCTATGTTCATTTTTCTCTTTACATTTTTTTTTATCATGTTTTTCTTTGACTTTTTCATTTTCTATGGTAATTGATGGTTCCATGTAAATGACAAAAGTAAGAATGCAACCTTTTTTTAATACTAAATGTTTTTTGCCGAATTTAATATTATGACATGTATGAACTGCTAACATTTGACATTATATTCAGTCCAAAAAACATTTGACATTATATTCAATGAGCATGAAACCTTTCATTTTAAACTAAAAATTAAATTAAAATAGTTATTATATCTATTTTTTTTTTTTTTTGGCCAAAAGTTATTATATCTATTCAATTCAACTTTTTTTTTAATAAGAAAACGTTTTGAAAAATAGAAGTAAAATTATGAACTGCTCAGCAGTTCTCAGTTTTCAGTGCCTGGAGCGAAAGGGTTATTGCGGCGGTTGAGCTGCGAATTCAGAGGGCTGCAATGAACTAATTAAGTCTCAAACAGTAGAAGCCTGTACACGCCGATTTCCAGAAGTCTTCTTTCACTTCTCAGCTCCGGAATCGGTATCTATCGCTTCCCGTATCTGACGAAGATCCCAGGGATACAATTCTAGGGTTTATGGTCTATATTTTCCTTGTGGGAAGGGGATTCTGATTTCATAGCCCAAGCAATTTCATTTGATCTTGATTGCTCTCCAATTGTGACGAGCATTGCGAAATTTTTTAAACGAATCTAGGTAGATCATATGAAATCGTCGGTGACCAAGGTTCTTTTGCTTTGTTTGATTCTTGGCACTTGCTTGAGTTTCGTTCTCGGCGAGGAGTCAAAGAAGAATGCATTTCGGGAGAGGGAAGCTACTGATGATTCCCTCGGGTATCCGGAAATGTAAGCCATGCCTTTCTTCTGACTATCCTTGTTTGTTAATTTTCGTATTATTATTTTCAGCATATAGTGTCTACACTCCATATTATTTTTTATTCAATTCCGTGAAACATATACTTGGTTTTCGTAAAGATTGTTTCCTTGCCCTACTAATTGATATTTTATACCTTTTGTTAGAGATGAGGATGCTTTGTTAAATACACAATGCCCAAAGAATCTGGAGCTAAGATGGCAAACAGAAGTTAGCTCCAGTATATATGCTACCCCCTTGGTTGCTGATATTAACAGGTAAACTTGTTATGATCCCAACTTATCAAGTGTGTTACTGTGTAAGCTACCATGGCTTTCATATTTTATTATATTTATAACTGTAATGGTATTGGTCTTCTGTGTTGATCGATTTCCAGTATGGGTAGAATTTCATCTCATTTTAATCTGAACTGCGTGTTGGACCTAAATTATCAACTTTGTCTCGCACTTGAATAAAATATGTCTTTTTTGTTTTATAGTGATGGTAAGCTTGAGATCGTTGTTCCCTCTTTTGTTCACTACCTTGAAGTTCTTGAAGGTTCTGATGGGGACAAAATGCCAGGTATAAAAATCATGTGATAAATTCTTATCCTGATAATGGCATGCATTGCATCTTCTTCTATGCATTTAATCTTATTAAACTTACTGGATATATCAAGGCTAAAGCATTAATTAATGTTTTCCCCTATATTATAGGAGTATATGTAAATAAAATAGTAGTTCCATATGATATGTGTGGGAACAGTCTCAAGATTATAGGACTTTAGACTAAGACGATGACCAAGTCTACAGAGTTTAATTTCACCAAGCATAAGAAAAAATAGGCAGTTAAGACTTAATATCAAGGGAGTAAAACATCATGCTAACAAATGTTTTATCGCTGATGAGAAGTAAATGATGCTAAAGGTATGTTTGGAAATTATGAGGTTTTTCAAAAGTGTCTTTGTAAGTGCTTTACAAATTCTGGATAGTACAACTGATTTAGAATATTTTGTTCAGATTATTATTAGGATGATGCGGATATCAACATGATTTTTATCACTTATGCTAATTGAATTTGTGTTAGTCCTTTTCACATGATAATTATACCAAATACATGGGAAAGAGTATGCAGTTAGTATGATATTGCCTTAAATGAAAAAGAAAGAAACTCAAGCCTAATTTTAGTCTTTGGTCAATGTCTAACAAGATTGCTAAAATACTGTTGTTACCTGATATTATGTTAACAAAACCAAAGCCTTCATAAAGGCCAGCGGTTCACTGCATAATAAGACCCAGAATAACATGAAACTAAGCCTAGTTACTGTGTTTAGTTAGTTTCGGAAAGTTTGTATAAGACCCATGGTACTAGAATCAAAGAAAGTAATGTCAAACATATGATTTAAAAAATGTGCCTGCAATTTATTCTTTGGTAAGACCTTAACATACAAATTTCAGCCTAATTGCAGCATTTTGCCAGTGTCTAACAAGATTGCTGAAGTAACCTTGGTACTGGATAAATGGATATGAAATAACCTAACTTTTTTTTATCAATGGTGTCAGCAACACTCTTAATTTATCAATATGGCCAATCTCGTGGACTTCTAAACCAATGAATTATAAGAAATGTTTGAGTATGAAAAAGTTGGTCTGTGGTGCATTTTAAGTAGAATACAAGACTGAAGAGAATCAATGCAAATTGGTTTTTGGTATTCACTAATACTCAAGGCGTTTTGAATAACTAACTGCTTTCTGAATGCTTTGTAAGGTTGGCCTGCTTTCCACCAGTCAACGGTGCATTCTAGTCCACTTCTATATGACATAGACAAGGATGGGGTGAGAGAGATTGTTTTGGCAACCTTCAATGGTGAAGTGCTGTTTTTCAGGTGACTCTTTTGCAAAATTTGTTCCTATCAACAGATTAACCATTGCTTGAGTTCCTTGTTCTAAGGTTATAATAACATCACTTTTAGGGTCTCTGGCTATATGATGTCAGATAAACTAGTAGTACCTCGTAGGAAAGTGCGGAAAGATTGGTATGCAGGGTTAGATTCAGATCCTGTAGATCGTTCTCATCCTGATGTCCGTGATGATCAGCTTGTCCAAGAATCAACCATAATGAAATCTATGTCTTGTAAGTTTTTGCTACTTTGGGATCATTAGTGTGTGTGGGTTTGAGCTTGGCATTGTTCTATCATCTACATAATTGGGATGTGGGTTTGATAGTTTTATGGTATATCAATGTTCATATGATCGTCAAATTTGCACTTATCGTGGAACTTAATTCTATTTGTGAGTAATGTTTTATTTTGTAGATACAAATCAAAGTAAACCCAACACCTCAGCTACCACATCAACAGAAAGTCGCCTTGGTGTGGGTAGTGTACCCAATCCAGAGTTTGACAAGAAAACAGTTGAAAGTAGACATGAGAACAACTCTTCAAATATCACATCAACAGAAAGTCACCTTGGTGCAGGGAATGTGTCCCACCCAGAGCCTGACAAGGAAAAAAATGAAATTCGAATAGAACAAAATATTAAAATGCCTACCAATGCTGATAATTCATCTTTGAATGCTGGTTCTGTGGAAACTGTTAATGCGGATAATAAGACCAGTACTGCTAGACGGCTTCTGGAAGAAGGTAACTCAAAAGGAGCAAAGGAAGGTGGCTCTGAATCCAATGAGGGTAAAAATGAGGGTCTTCATGCTGCTACTGTGGAAAATGCTGAAGGTTTGGAAGCAGATGCTGATTCATCCTTCGAGTTATTCCGTGATAGTGATGAGCTGGCTGATGAGTACAGTTATGATTATGATGATTATGTGGATGACTCAATGTGGGGTGGTGAAGAATTTATTGAAGAAAAACACGAGAGATTGGAGGATTATGTGAATATTGACTCACACATACTAGGCACTCCGGTGAGATCCAACTCCATTTTATATGTGTTCAAATTTTGAAGTTGTGTGCAGCAATATAAACATTTTTTTTCTTTGCCAGGTCATAGCGGATATTGACAGTGATGGTGTATCAGAAATGGTTATTGCTGTTTCTTATTTCTTTGACCATGAGTGAGTTTGTCTCTAAACTTCTATTATCAATCTTCTTTTGCATGCTTTCTTTTATGATAACAAACATGAGTTTATATATATTTTTGGAAATAAGAATATTTAGCAATCATGAGTAGTTTTTATTTATTATTAATGTGATTATTGTTGGCAGAAAAAGAAACTTCATTGTAAAAGAGGATTACAAGAGAGGAGAATAGATAACGTCTAAAAGAAATAGCTTTTCCTTCATTGTTACTGCATTTGCATCCTGGCAACAGAATCTGTCACCAAAATTGTTGTATAGCATGGTCAATGTCACCATAATAGTGCCATTGTAGGTTACCAAATAGTAAAAGAAAGTTCATTAGAAGCTTACAGTCTTACTAACAAATTCACTATAAACGGGTTTGATTCAATCTGTATGGCATGCCGGACAAAAAGGGGATGTAATTTTGAGCAATGGATGTGAGTAAATGCAGATGATGCCCAATTTGGGATGAAAAGGTCGGTTTGCATTGTATTTTTACCTTTTTTTTTTAATTTGAAAAAATCATTGTGTGACGACAGGCATAAAATCATTGTCTATCGCAACTTGTTGAGATTGAAGTAAGACAGCATAAAATTTTACTTATGCTAAAATCATTTTCTCATCTTTTTGCTTTATTTGTTGGACACTTGGACTGAAGTTTTCTGCTAATTTATGAAATCCTCCTTTTTCCACAACAAATTATGCAATATGATTTCTGACAGATTTAAGAATGAGAGAGTTGGTTTTATTATGGTGGTGTTATCTCGTGAGAAGTGCAGTTTATCAATTTACTGGACTATCAGTAATTGCCATTTTTTAAGCTGACAGGTATTATGACAACCAGGATCATATGAAAGAACTGGGTGATATTGATATTGGAAAATATGTTGCTGGTGCTATTGTTGTTTTTAATCTAGACACAAAGCAAGTTAAGTGGACCACAGAACTTGATCTGAGTACTGATACTGCGAACTTTAGAGCTTACATATATGCTTCTCCAACTGTTGTTGATTTGGATGGTGATGGAAATCTGGACATCCTTGTGGGAACTTCCTATGGTTTGTTCTATGTGTTGGATCATCATGGTAAGATCTGAAGTCTTCTTACATAATATTTCTCTTGCAATGCCTTTGTTGGTACAGGTCGCTTTGTCTTGGATTTTTGTTCACTAGTGATCATTGATGTTGGTGATTGTTTAGACAACAACTTTTGCCACTACCAAGCCTGATAAATTTATTGTCATCTTCCTTGGTGATTTTTCATCCCTCGCATGATTTTTTTTAAGTTCAAATTCATGATAGGGGGTGGTAAGGGATGGATAGGAGTGCGGAGAGAATATAAACCAATATTTACGTCGATGAAGTTAATAGAGTGGGGTGGATTAGGATGTGGTTTTCAACCCTTCCATTCCTAGGTCGCATCCCAATTTTGAAACCCCAATTTTTGTGGTTTTTGAATAATTTGCTTTTCCTTTATCTATTTCAATGACTATTTTATCCTTTTCATGCATTTAACAAAATAAATAATAAGGGTAACATTATGAGCATTTCTTTCTTCCTTTTCCTTTTTTGGGAAACAGCATATAGTTCTACAGCACCTACTATCCCTTCCCTCACTTAACCTCCAAACAATTGAGGGGTTACTCTTCCTCTTCCCACTACATTGCATCTCATCCCACTCCATTACTGATCATTCCAGTTCACTCTTCTCAAAACTCCGGAACAGCATTAAATTCTTCTATATTCCTGCTAGAGCTTCCTAATAATTGGCAGTCAGAGATGGCATGAATTGACTTGAAAATTTACTGGAAAAGCAATATCTAGGCTGGTTGTAATGAAAACCCCTTGAGCTTGTGGAACAACACTCGTACGAAGCTGTGATTGTTTCTGCTGTTACTTTCTGACAGTTACTCTTACTTTGGGCTGACTCACCTCAGTATGGAATATATTGTTCAACCTTGCCTACCTCCTTTACCAACACCTCCAAAAAAAAAACAAATTCTCCTTTCTAAATGTTATAAATTATCTGAGCTAACCCTTTAGTCAATTTTAAGGAAACAACTCAGTGGAGCATGTTTTGAGCTATGGGTTTGCTGTATTTTTAAGCACTTTTTCAAGATGCTTGTTTGTGAGGAAGTTGCATTTATAAATACTTGTGTGCATATATTTATATCTTGTTTAATTGGATGCTAAAAGAGCTTCTTTTCTTTTTGGCAAAATAGGGAAGGTTAGAGAAAAGTTCCCTCTTGAAATGGCTGAGATTCAAGGTGCAGTTGTTGCTGCTGACATTAATGATGATGGCAAGATTGAGCTGGTTACTGCTGACTCTCATGGAAATGTTGCTGCGTGGACTCCCAAAGGAGCTTTAATATGGGAAAAGCATCTTAAGAGTCTTATTCCACAGGTAGGTCCCTATCTCAGTTTCCTGAAGTCGTCAAATCCATACATGGATCATTGGAACATCTAGAAATTTTTGGACTTACATTCTACTACCAGTCTGTCAATTTTCCATCTGGCTGTACTTATTGGAATGTCTTATACCCTAGATATTCTAAGCTCTATAACCAAAATTTGGCTAACATCATATATGGTGTGGTTGAATTGAAAGTAAGAGAAAAGAAAGGATGTAGAAGAAAGTGAAATTGGCACTTCAGGTTTAATAATTTAAAATCTTTCATCCATGAAGGAGAGACATTAACAGGTTAAAACTTTTGGTTTACTTGTAGAGTTGTGCATAGCCTTTGGCCAAGTAGTAATGGAAGTTAGAGTAACGGTAGTTTACTAAACCATAAAATACCCTTTGATACCGTGGAACTGGGCATGCGAATCAATTTGTAATTTCAGTCCAGCTTTCAAGGTATTGGGATTATGAAATTGTAGTAGTTTGTTGTTACGGTATAGTTGTATCAGTACACTGATGAGATTGCATCCATGGGCTGACTAAACAATCTTTTGATCTCTTTGGATGCCATTGCCCCATAGAGACTTCAAAAGGAGTCATTTGGGTCTACAGAAAAGTGCATTTCGTTTCAGTTTTATTAATATTTATATTGAGTTTAGGTTCCTAGCCTATTTTACATCAACAAGTTTGTATGGTTAGATATATGCTTGAGTATTTTTAATTCTAGAAGACCTTAGAACGAATATTTTAGTTGAATTGACATTGACCCAGTTTTTTTATTTTTTATGCTTGGACGTTTGTTCTCTGTTTAGGCTTTTAGCTTCCAGGTTTGTATGTGATTTTATTTATCTGAATCTAATTTTGCTTGTGACAAGCTGAAATTTAGATGATTTTTAGCTTGAGGAGGGGTAGAATATTAAGTGAGATGTCATGGTTATATTATATCAAGGTTTTCAAGAATTAGTCAGCCTGGAGTTATACTAGAGATGCTACCTTTTGTTCGTAACCAAATTTATAGGGCGCCTTTCTGGGTTTGCAATTCTTATTTTGTGTAAACATTGCTGTACTCTTCAGCTACAGCTGATAGGTAGCTAAGTACAAATACTTATATATGAAGATCCTATGTTCATCTCATTTAATTTGTAATCATCCACGTATATTTAAGCAATTGATTGGTTCATATTTACTCAATATTTGGACTTGAAATAGTGGGAGTTCATAGGACTTGAAAACTTGGCTGGGGATAGTCAAATTCGTTTAAGGTAATAGTGGTGAGTTTTTTGTTGCCAAGAAAATCTGCATTTTTTGCTTAATGTATACAACCGGAACATGTAGGCTGTGATTCAGGGTGTAAGGTTAAGGGTTTTGGATGTAAAGCAATATTTTAGCTTTAAAAATTAAAATGGAGAGTTTAACTCATAACAATAAATGACAGTAACTTTAACTTTTACATAGAAAGTTTTTTTTTTCCCTTTGGACCCAATAAAAATTTTTATTGGATGGAAGAAAGAGGGGATGTGGGTTCCTCCATAGATTGGGAGGGCAGAGGATTGGAAGTAGAGGTTTTAATTAAAGCTCTGGTTTTAAAAACAAACTTGGCTTGATGTGTTCTTTGAATTTTTGTCACTTGTACAACAACAACAAAGTCTAATCCCACTGAGCGGGGTTGGCTACATGAGCGGGGTTGGCTACATGGATCAAATGACATCATTGCGCTCTATCATAAATCATATCTCTGAATTTGTGTCACTTGTAATAACTAAAAATTCCTTTATGGGTTAATCAATTTCGGATGTTATAAGATCCTTTCCACTCGGCCTTCAAATTGTTTAGAAAATCTGAAAACTTTCACTATAAAAGAAATCATGAACAGAGGGAAAACCCTTTGGTGCTACATAAAATAGCCCTTCAACTGGCCAAAAGAAAAAAATAGCCCTTCAACTGATGTAGTTTAATTTGCTCAAAGGGCTGGCATCTTGAAAATGTAGCTACTAACGTACCTTGCATTTCTTTGTAATTCTCCACAGATTCATTACTTTCATTCTTCTCTAAATAGGAAGTATTTGCCCATTTCTCAAAGTTTATGGTATATAATTGATTATGCCAGCTGATATTATGTTCTGTAGGGTCCAACAATTGGTGATGTTGATGGAGATGGCCACACTGAAGTTGTGGTGCCAACGCTATCTGGGAAGATTCATGTTCTTGATGGCAGAGATGGGTCATCTGTTAGACACTATCCATACCGAACTCATGGAAGAGTTATGAATCAAGTTCTTTTAGTTGATTTAAGTAAACGTGAGGAGAAAAGGAAGGGATTGACTATTGTTACCTCATCATTTGATGGTTATCTGTATCTCATTGATGGACCTACTGGATGTGCTGATGTCGTTGACATTGGTGAAACTTCGTAAGACACTACTGAATCGTTTTGTCATGTGTTTTCCTTGTCTATGACCTTTCAGAAGTTAAATTTGAGTCACTTTCGTTGCAGATATAGTATGGTTTTGGCAGACAATGTTGACGGAGGGGATGATCTTGATCTTATTGTTACGACAATGAATGGAAATGTCTTTTGCTTCTCAAGTCCTTCCCCTCATCATCCCTTGAAGGCAAGATATATTCGAAGCTTAATTACGGTAACTTTTTCGAAGATTTATATAAATTATATTTCAACTTAGGCAACTTGTACCCTGTTTCAGGCATGGAGACTGCCTAATCAAGGAAGAAATAATGTAGCAAACAGGTACAATCGTCAAGGTATCCATGTGACCCATCCTTCCAGAGCTTTCCGTGATGAAGAGGGCAAGAAATTTTGGGTGGAAATTGACATTGTAGATAAATACAGATATCCATCTGGGCATCAAGGACCGTACAATGTCACTGTAAGTTCATGACGAAATTGATTTTGCATCATTCTTCCTCCTTCGAGTATCCAAATCTTATCATTTTCCTTGCATGGTTGTGTAAATTCATCAGACATCCTTGCTAGTCCCTGGTAATTACCAAGGAGAGAGAACCATAAAGCAGAGCCAGATCTATCATCACCCAGGGAAATATCGGATTAAACTGCCAACCGTGGCAGTTAGGACAACAGGAACAGTTTTGGTCGAGATGGTTGACAAGAACGGGCTCCATTTCTCTGATGAGTTCTCCCTTACATTCCATATGTACTATTATAAGCTGCTGAAGTGGTTGCTTGTTCTTCCAATGCTTGGCATGTTTGGTATACTTGTCATCCTCCGCCCACAAGACGCTAAGCCGCTTCCATCTTTTTCGAGAAACACTGACTAGTGAGGACTGTTTTGTATCGGCTAATGTGAATGATTCGTATATACTTAGCTGCTAAGTCCTCAATTGTAACATGGATGTTGCAATGGCCTTTCATCACCAAGTTAAAGGGCTAAATTATTAGTTCAGTTTTTTTGTTGGTAGGTGAATTTTGGCTTTCGATATTAGAATTGATGTCTTACTGCTTATAGTTTCTTGTGTATTGTGTCCCAAAATGCCCAGCTTTTGTTGGCATAGGGTTATCTATCAGTTGTTATTGGCATGAGGTTGGGATGGAAAGGCTAAATTATACATGACCTGAGAGTTTCAAGGTTATGACTTGTGAACAAATAATCTTTTCAAATTCTTAAAACTTTACAATAAACTCAACTTGTTTATGCCAACAATTTTTTTTTCATTAATTTTCTCATAATTTCTCTGAGAATATAATGTGGCTTG
The DNA here is from genome assembly GCA_006871305.1 of Vachellia collinsii. Lineage (NCBI taxonomy): Eukaryota > Viridiplantae > Streptophyta > Magnoliopsida > Fabales > Fabaceae > Vachellia > Vachellia collinsii. Next base: position 3,322 of record QFDD01002021.1, on the reverse strand, counting down.
TTTGCATATGCTTTTTAGAAAGTTTCATTATTTGCACAACTTTTAAAGTCTGAGGCGATTATTTGCGAAGTTTGAAAGGATACAAGGCCAATGATGTATAACACTTTGGTAGTGAAATAATGGAAGAATTGAAGATGGGAGAAGCATGTGCACAATCTTTAAAGTTTGGAAGTGTTTCTTATTTAATTTTAAATGCCAATGGAGTAATTTGCATATAATTTGGAGTTTTATGGGCCTTTGTGTACTTTAGCTGTATATAGAAATGAACGTAATAAAGTAACAAGTCTACCTGTAAAGATTGAATATAGTGAAAAAAATTAATCCCTCGCAGATTTGATGAACAAAAGTTTGAATCCTTTCATCAAGAAGTGTCTATATTTAATATTTGTTAATATCTCAAATAAAATTCTCTTTAATAGAAAGATATATGTGACTTTAAAAAGACACAATTTTAAGTATGCTGGAAAATGATAGCTAGATATATAAATCAAGAATTGATACACTTATAAATTAAACACGGCGGTTCAAACTTCCTTTTTTTCCCCCTCCAAAAGCATAGGTAAGCACAAACATGCATTTAATGTAGGCAATTCTCCCAACGATGATTCAAACCTTAATTTATCATGTTGTAATATAATAATCCCTTTCGCTAGGCTTAATCCCATTTGGTGTCCAAACTTCTTTTGTTTCTTGGTGTTTCTCTAAGAATAAGGTTTTATGCTTATTTTGAATGGATGTTAGAGTTTCATGCATGAATACGATTCCCTTTACATAGACTGAACCTCCATTTCAGCGTTGTCATTAGTTTCCTACTCTGTCCTGGCCTTCCAAGTGTCGCCAAATTTAGTGCATGATCATCACAACTTTCTTTCTTTACAAATTAGATACTGCCAAAAGTCTATTAGAGGATAACTTAGTTGTAATACCACGCAACATATTTGCCTCTGGCTATAAAGTGTAATATAAGACCTTGGTTGTGTAATAAGCACCATACAAGTCATTATTACCTTGATTATGATATATACATTCACATATATAAATTAAGATAAAACTCTTTTTACATATTTATCTTGTTAATTATAAAAACCTATTGAACAGTCATTTTGAAACGTCAAAACTCCAACTCAAACAAACACTAATAGCTGGGACAATAATCTTCAATTGGGCCATCCACATGCAATAGTGTCCTTCAAAGAGAGGAGGAGCCTTCAAAGTTGACCAAAAACAAAACAAAAGAAACGATGGAGGTTGGAACAGTGTAAGAAATTAGTTTTTTATGATGTAATAAATTAATATTTAAATTCTTAGAGAGAAAAGCATTCATATTTAGTATCTATTAGTACTTTGAAGATAATTATCTCTAATATTATTCATAAACTTAGCTCCAAAAAAAAAAACAAAGAACCATAAGAACAGGTGATTATGTTAATAAGTTACATTATTAATACCTAAAAATTTTAAAAATCAATTCGTAACTATTAGCATGGGCATTATTTTTATCATTTTTATCCTCTAAGGCATCTATTGTACGTGGATCCCGTCTATTGAAAATATACCGTTTGCTAAATTAGGAAAGCTCTAATGAGTGATATTACTACTAAATTATTTTTATCATTTCCAACTGATGAGTCCATGTATTCATGTAAGAATTTAGTGTATAAATACCAATAGGTTAAGGTTTAGCGACATGAGCTACTTTCTTACAATATAACAAATCAAAATTTGAATGTGTTCACATTTAATATCTAACAATACATTAAACAAAATCGTCTTCAGTATGAGGATAATGTGTTTTGTATAAACTATAAATCATAGTTCAAGGAACTCATTCATGAAATAAAGTATTAATTACCATGAGAAAAGAACTTAGCTTGCATGCCTTGAATAATACTCAAAATTCGATAATTTCATATCTTAATTTTGTATTATAATGCCACCTTAATGTGAATTACTGGTGGAGTACTCTCAAATTTAGAAGTGAAGTGAATTGAAGGTTAATCTAACTTACACATCTCTATTTATAGCAGTTCAACATGATGAGTAGGTTTTTATATTCCTTCATGTGGGAACACACTCTTTAATGGACACATATTCTTTCCAGCATATATATAATTGCATCTCAGTCTCTCCCACCACTTTATCATTGAAAAGAAAAAGAGAACCAAACAAAAGTGAAATCCATCTTTTTCTTTTTGGCTATCCTTTCAGCCTTGGAAACCAATTTTACTGATGATGATTTTCATGCAACACTACTTTGAACATAAAACTCTTATGCACCTCCAAATCTTTCTCATCTCTATACCTTTACATCTATCTCTCATCTTTTTATTTATATTTTCTCTTCCTCTTTTGCATTTTCAAGGTGTGCAGCAGTAGTGAGCAAGGCTGGTCTCAGAAATATATAATAATAATAGCCACACACACACACACACACAAATCTATGGAGGAATATATTTGAAAATCCCAAGGAAGGTATATATGTCTAGATATCTGCCGCTGAAATGCTTATTTGCTTCATTTGTCTTGCTTTAGTAACATGCCAAACTTCACATTCTCCATTGGGATTCCTTCACTCTGCAGTACGTCTAAATTTATTTATCTTCTTCTCAAGGGTTTATCGTAGGTATCAACTGGCGGTGGATATGAATATCATGCCAGAATGAGATTCTTTACTCTCTCTCTTTTTCCCTCTTTATTTATTTACTTTTCTTAGTTGTTCAAGGTTATATATGAATGATGCAGATTCATTTATCTTCTTTTAAGAAAATATTGATTACCATCAACTAAAAGTATTTTTAAGAGTCGATTTTATGTGAATGACCCACAGTAATACCAGGTTTTTAAGAGTTTTTCTGTATTGTAACTCATCAAGATGTTCTTGGACCTTTTGTTCAAAATCAAATGTTTTTCTTTCTCTGTTCAGGCAATCTTAAGGAAAACTCAATTCTTCTATCCCATGATGCTTGATCATGTGTAAACTAATTCTCCAAGAAATCTGTGTAATCATTGCTATAATTTAGGCACTCCCTTAAGAAAAATATTGAGATCATTAATGAGTTAGATTCCAAGTGCTGAGAGAGAGAGATAACGTTCTGGAATTTTACACATGCACACTGACACTTTTGTTGCCATATATTTATAATTAATAAAATTGTAAAGTAAGATGGGTTTTCATAATGTCAAACTCATGTTGGTAGAATAATAATGAAATAATTCCATCATAAGAGGAGCAAATGGGCAAAATGCGAAAGAGGATTTTGCAGAGAGACAGACATTTATACGTTGGGGTCCAATATGGAGGCTTTGTTTAAGCTTTAAAGTG